>JAIUZE010000257.1:0-12357 GCA_022085475.1 Heliosperma pusillum | reverse complement strand
TATATATATATATATATATATATATATATATATATATATAAGTATAAGTTAATGAAATTAGCTAATTGGGTTTTGTTTAATTAGATTTTGTACTAATCGGGTTTTGTTCAATCGAAAGACTCAAGGGTTCAAGCAAGCCTTCAATTGTTTATTTTGTTATTCCGAATTCCGAAAACTTTGTTTGCATTTTCCAACTTACTTATTTATTATATTGTTTTAAAGGGATATTTTACATGCCCTTTTGATTTTGCATATTCTACACGATACCCCTTTTTTGAGCTAAAAATCTTTAAGTGTCTATAATTCTTTGTTACAAACTCCAAAAGCGACAATTCTTTTTTCTAGACTAAACATCTCGACGAAGACGATCAATTTGAAAAAAGAATCATTACTTCAAGAGCTCATAGCCATAAGATATAATCAGTCAAAGTTTATTTAGTTAAAACGCTTAACCTACCATAACTCTAGCAACAACGTCATAAAGTGTCATTTTTTTTTTACAAATCGAAGATCTCAGAAAGACGATCAATTTGAAGAAAGATTCGCTGCATTTCGAATTCGTGACCATGAATTATACGTGGTCAAAGTTTAGTAGTAGAAAGGGAGGGATACTCCTTAGACTACAAAAAACATAGGGATACCATGTAAAATATCTTTTTTTTTTGTTCTTGCATTAATTTACATGAATAAACACATAAAAATTAATACTTGTCTTTAAATATTAAATCATCAGTATGGATTCACACAACACATCTAAGAGGTCCCGTCAATTAAGTATCAAGTCAAATTCACTACACGAAATCATGAAACACAAACCCCGACCACACAAAAACCCTTTAACATAAACCAATACGTGGGTTTCACTCCATCACAGATACAAAACATGCAATGGTCAAGTTAAACACTATTTTGTATGGATCAATCAAACCAACTTACCCTGATGAGTCCGACTAATCTTTTGAGTAATTATACGTATGGTACTATATTTGAAAATCAGCCATTAAGACCTTAAGGACCGACCCAAATACCCTTAATGGGGCGTTTAGACAATATTCACAACATCACTCTTCCGGTGATGGGTCATCTACCGAGTTAGTGCCACCATATACACAACACCTCGGTCAATCCCGACCCCACGTTCATCATACACAAGGCACGATAACCTTAGGACCTGATATAGACGATATGGATGAACAAATGGCGGCTTTAAAACTGATGTATGATTAATTTAGACTGCTTCCCCTCTTTATTCTCATGCATTTTGACTTTATTTGACACAATTTTAGCATCAGATTACTTACATTTTACCCCTTATTCCATCTTGTAGGGAATAGGCCAAGGAAGAGGCAAGACGAAATGAGGAGCAAGACGTCGTCGCATACCACAAGATAACATGTATGAGTCGATAAGGGAATAAGAAATCAGCCGGAGGCTACCAGCCAGGTGACCGACAGCCGCCTCACCAGCTGGGAGCACTAGCCCCTCATAAGGAAGAGCAAAGAAGAATAAAAGGAAATGGACTCGGTACCGGTTGGACCATCGATAGTCAGTCTACCGGCAGGGAGCCCACACATAGACAATTTTGCCTATTTGCTCGCAATGCTCAAGGTCTCACTGCCGGTTGGACCACCGGCGGGGAGACCACTACACGTAAACGAGCCTTTTTTTTCCTTCTTTTGTGATCTAATCCAAGGGGATACTATATATACCCCGTTGTTAAACCCTTTTGTACACACTACTCTAGATAGAGAACTCTAGTATTAAGCTTGTAATATCTCCTAATTAATACTTTAATCTTTCCTTAATTAGTGCTAATTACTCTACATTTCTACTTAGTTATTTTTACATCTAGTCTTTCGCCTAAGTTTACATTCAACATGTGGGTTGTAATTTGAAGATTTGAGGCGACTCTATTTCTATTTATTAATCCAAGTTTGCAACTTTGGTTCATCTTTGGAATAATTCTCTACTTAATTTTATTTACTTGTAAATTACTTACATTTCCATACTTGTTTAACTAGTTTATCCTCTTGAGCATGCCTTCTTCTACTTGTTTCATGTCAAAGTCTCTATCTTTAGTGTTTATTCTTATCAACATGTGTGAGTAACTCCCTACTAAGGTAAATGGAGGAACTTGTGTAGGTTTTATGGTTTGATTGTGATATTTGACATAAAGGTTGAGTATGTTAGTTACTTTGTTTTGAGCACACCATGTGTTTGATGAAAGACTTGAATGAGTAGTTTAAGTTCTTTCTATATCTATTCGCTTGTTTAAGAGAGAGCTTGAACTTGTGTTGAGATTGTGTGTGTTCATTTAATGCCCGAGGGAGGTTAGGGCGAGAACCCGACCAAACTTAGGATACAGATCGTCTCACACTGAGAGGTGGAGAACTACCTTGACTTACCATTCCACCAAACTTAGTCTTGACCATAATCGACCTTGACATACACTTGTGAACCCGGATACCTTAGTCTGTCCAATTCTTGACTTAGATTACATTTCTTGCTTTCTTGCTTAGTTATTGTTATCCTTAATCACCAATCAAATTGCTAATTGCTACGGCTAAAATAGGATTTATTGAACCGTCTTAGAGCCATAATTACCGTCCCTTCGGATTCGACCCATGTAATACATAACGACTTGCTCATACACTTGTGAGGTATAAATATAAAACCGTATCAACGTTTTGGAGCCGTTGCCGGGGAAAACAAAGATTAGATCAGATAGTGTAATCGATTTTAGGCTTAGTTCTTTTGTTTGTTTGTTTTCTGATCTCTTGTCCTAGTGTTGCATAAGGGCTATTTGATCAGGTTTTTAGTGCATTAATAGGTGTTACATCGGACCTTATTTCCCGCTTAATCGTGAAATTGAGAAGACATTTCGGGCAAGACGAAGATAAGCACTTGCGAACTTAAGAAGATCACCTCCCATTGTTACCTTACCAAATATACAACCATCCACAATTGATTCCCTTACTTATTAACCCTCTTCTTCCATCTTATCACCTCTTATCATAACAACAAATAACTCTCCAATCACCTCTCTCATAAATTCACCCACTTACTCACAAGACACCAACAACACCCATTCAACCAGAACACCAAATACCCCAATTTCACCAAGAGAAAACTTTGTGAACGAATATATGGTGGACCAACCTATGGGATACTACAATAGGCCGGATCCTAATCGGTCTTGCTCGGGCATCAACTATATAGCCATTTCTCCAAACACTTTTGAGCTCCGTCACCAAGTGATTTCCTTTATTCAACAAGATGCAATCCATGGATTGAAGAATGAAGATGGTAATGAGCACTTATTAGGTTTTAAGAAGAAATGTACAATCAAGCTTAATGGCATCACCGAAGATCAAATTCTACTCATGTTATTCCCTTTCTCTTTGAAAGACAATGCAAAGAAGTGGTTGAACTCTCATGAACCGAGTACCTTCACTACATGGGCTTAGCCTTTCAAAGGCTTTCATCAACAAGTTTTACCCTTCATCCAACACCGCAAGGATAAGACATGAGATTCAAACCTTCAATGCAAGCAAACAGACCTCCAAACCTTAAGTGAGGCTTGTGAACGCTTTAAGGATCTCCTTACATCTTTCACACATCATGGCATCCCCAAATGGATGATCACCCAAACCTTTTTCCAAACACTTGAGCAAAGGTTTAGAGATATGATAGTGGCGGCTTGCTTGCCTTGAACAGTATCATGATAAATTTAAAGGTATTGTTATGCATTTGAATTTGGTCAAGTGGATACGTCAACAATGACGTGCTTTTGTAAAACAAATGGTATTAAATACATCAAATTTCACATATAAAACATTGATAGATAGAATTCTATTTACATTATGTTGCATGCTTTAATAAAATATAAACAATCCTTTACTGTTTTTTGAAACCATTCTTTTCCTGATAACATTTTACTTGAAGAAGATCGGCAAAAAAAAGAATTGTATGTTGATTTATTTAAGTAGATTTTGCAATGCAACAAACTCTTTCTCACATGTATATAACCCCGCTTCTCCTTATTTGATCGGAATTACTTTTTCACATACAAACTTTACTCTTTCACATACATTTTTTCATTAATTTTCCACATCATTACCCTTTTTTCTAAACCTGGACAAATTAAAGCTTATACATTACATTTTCCCTAAAATCAAATCTAATTGTTCTTAAAATTTTAAATAATGGATTAAAATTCTTCAACTAGTGAATAATTATATTATTTAGCAATTATTAATAGTTTTATTCAAATTATTAGGGTTTGTTTATTGGTAATTAGTGAATTAATTGTGAAAACAGTTCCTCAATTGTTGTTATCAATGAAGGGGTAGTAGTACTGTATGGTGGGAGTTTTGGGGATAGGTCGTGGGTGTCCAGGTATGGTGGTCGGTGGTTATCGAAGCAGGGTGAAGGGGAGTATGGTCGTGCGGGAGAGGGAGGATGTCGGTTATGGGTTGGGGAAGGGAAGGTCGGGAATGGGTCGTTGGATCCAAGAGAGGGTGGTGGTCAATGGTGGTCGGATATGGGAGGGGGAGTGCGGGAAAGGAATGGGCTCCGAGGTCGGTGGTTGTGGAACCCGATAGTCATTTCAGTCATTTGGCGTTGTAAAATAGTTAACAACAGACAATCTCGGGGGCGAAGAGCAGTTCAGGTCGGTCGGAGCCACGTTTGCCAGCGCCCGGAGCAAGGGGTGAACGAAAATTTTATGACGGAAATTTTATGACCGGAGCAAGAGGTGTTGGTGGTGTCGGTGGTGAAGTGAGATGAGGGAAGAGGGAAAAACAAATTGGATAAAAGAAATTGGAGAATGACAAAGGTATAATTGTTAAAGGCGCATATGAAAGATTATAATTCGTATGTGAAAAAAGCAAGTCTCTATTTTATTGGCAATTTTATTCCTATTGCCCAAATTTTTAACAATTCTCGTAATGATGTTGCCTTTAGCGGATTTCTTCTTGAAATGAAGTCCAAGTAGCTCAAGTATTGGACCGACATTGCTTATGTGTACGTTGTTTCTATTGTTTTAGACCCGAGATGAAACTTTGATGGTGTTATACAATTAGTTTCTATATATAAAAATTTAATGTCCTTCAACATTGATGAAGTGTATAGATAAGGAATTAGAAGTGTTTTTTTTACTGTATATAACCAGTGTGAGCTTGTTTATTGATATAGTGTCATTTCACCCCACATTTCCACCCCTTTTCATCTCGTTTTGTTTGCCTTTAACGCTCCCTAGGAGCGTTTCTACATGTTTTACCTTCTTCCTAGCATATTTCTCGCTTTTATCGTGCTTTTGTAGGTAAACCGTCAATTGGGGCGATTTCTACCTACTTTTGATCAACAAAGAAGAAGGTGAATCATTCGGAGGACCCACGGCACACCTTGGGGGCCCCACATACCCTTGGGGGCCCTACTCGACGTGCCAAAGCCCTCCCGAGTCAAGGCAAGCGGAACCGAGAAGGAAACAACAAAGTCAAGCGAAGGAAGAAGGAGGACGAGCATCTCACGGTCGTGAAATGCATCTCACGGTCGTGAGATGCTTTGCCAAAAAGGAAGAAAATCGTGGGATTGATCTCACGACCGTGAAACCCCATTTCACGGTCGTGAAACCTATGTCACGGTCGTGAAATGAACTTCACGGTCGTGACTTATCAGTGAAACGTGACCTTGCTCTGCCAACTCCTTCACGACCGTGAAATGGAGTTTCACGGTCGTGAGACGTCTTTCACGACCGTGAAACCCATTTCACGGTCGTGACTTTGTCAGTCCATGAAGCTTCTCGAGGCCCATCTTTCCTTCATTTTGTAAACCTATATATAGACCCTCTTATGTAATTAAAGGGCACGAAACCCTAGACTCAAAATTAGTTAGATTAGATTAGATTAGTCCTCCTAATTAGTTTAATCTTTTCTCAATTACTCTTTAATTAGCTTAGATTTAGTCATGTAATTGGATTTCTTGGTTTGGTACTTGAAGATTGGTGACAAAGTCTTCTCCTTTACCAAAGATCTCCTCTTTTATTGTTCATCTTTTGCCTTAATTAGTTGGTATATCTTCTTAATCCCTTTTCATATACTTGCTAATCTTGTCATTTCATTACATGTTTTGTTTCCTTCTTATCATTATGTCTTGTCTTAGTTTTATATCTTATTCCTCCATAATCCTAATGTTAAGTAGTGAGTAGTGATTAATCTAGGGTTAGTGGGGGATAATGGGTATTAATGAGGGTTAATCTTTGTTTGTTGGGTTGATTTGTTGATTAATTGTCTTTCTTCCAACTTATGCATACCACATGTTTGATGAAATGCTTGCTTGACAAACTTGCATGATTCATGTTTATTATACATTTCCGTAAGATCGATAGCCTCGGAATATGTTAGGATTTGCATATAGTTGGTATATCGACCTTGTGTACGCGAGAGCTAGCTTGGTTCGGTATATGGGAGGGATTGTAAGATCGAGAGCCTCAATCCACCGCGCCCAAGTTTGACTACCCATTAACTATGAACCCGACTCACTAGAGCCCAAATTACCCATTTGAACCCACCGATCCTAGACTTTCCTTTTATTGCATGTTATTTGTTTATCTTAGTTTAGTCTTACTTTCCTACTTATTTGCATTTAATCAATGTTCTTAGATTAGTTTCAAATCCATTTCTATATCGTGACACCCTTGAGCATAGCTAGTTTTGACTTTGCATATCGAATACCCACTGTCCCTGTGGACCGACCTTGACTTGCCACCGTGCTAAGTCTTGTTATAAATATCGTTTGACACACCGAAACGACGCGTGTCAAAATGGCGCCGTTGCCGGGGATGGTGTATGTTTAATTTGATTGTTTTTAGTTTGCTTTAGTTTTTTGCCTCTTGTCTTGAGAAACCTAGTTTCTCAAGGCATTCTCACCGTTTACATTTAGTTTTCTTGTATGCCCAGGCGAGCTCCCCCAAAGAATCAACCTCCAATGGATCCCGAGATCGAAAGGACCTTTAGGAGACTTCGCAAAGTCTTCAAAACCGCAAGTAGAGGCTCTTCTTCAAACTAGATTATCACAACGGAGGAGCTGTTACCTTCAATTGAAGAAAGGGAAATCCGGGAAAGTAACGAGATAGATATTGAGCATCCAAGTGTAGAGAATTGGGAGGATATTGTGCCGATTGCGGAATTTGTGAATCCTTTTGGAATCCCACCAACCATCCCACAAGACATCCAACCACCCACTCTTCTAACAATGCCTAAATTCTCATCTCACTCCATTCCCACGGAGGATACTCTTCCAAACACCACCCCCGTACCACAAAATCTCACCGGAAATTTCATTGCTAAAACCGCTTTTATCCAATTGGTAGAGAGAAACCAATTTGGAGGTATGCCAAGTGAAGACCCTCATCTACACATGGAGACTTTTTGTGATTATTGTGATGCCGTTTCTCAAACGGGAGTGACTCAAGACCAAATCCGATGGGTCTTGTTTCCTTTCTCTCTTATTGGAGCGGCAAAACGATGGTTGAAGAGTCTTGACAAGGTCGCTCTAGGTATTGACTCATGGAAGAAGCTAGCTCTAGCTTTTTATCAAAAGTTCTATCCACCGGAAAAGACAAATATGTTGAGAGCTAAGATAACCGGGTTCAAGCAAAGGGATGAAGAGTCACTCTATGAAGCTTGGGACCGATTCAAGGAGATTATTCGTTCTTGCCCTCACCATGGTTTGAGTGAGTGGTTCTTGGTGCAACAATTTTGGAATGGACTTTATGAAGATGCTAGAGGAATTTTGAACATGGGATCAAATGGAAGGTTCACGGAAGTAGATGATGCTCAAACTTGGGCAAGAATAGAGGAGATGGCGGCCCATAACTCACAATTTAGTAGGCCAAGGCAAACTCCTAGGGGAAGACATGAAGTGAGCTCCGTTACCCAAATGGGAGCCGATTTTGGAGCTCAACTTAGCTCTTATATGGAAGCAATGAACCTCAAAATGGACCAACAAACGGCTCTATTCCAACAAGCTCAAAGTTCATTAACTCAACCTCCTATGCAACAAGTGAATGCTATGGTGATGGCACCAAGCTTACCTCAAGGGGTTTGTGAATGTTGTGGAACATTTGGTCATGATCCCCAAGAATGTAGAGGATCCGTGGAACAAGTAAATGCCTTTCAATCTTATAGGCAAGGAACCCCTTACTCCAACTTCTACAATGAGAACACAAAGAACCACCCAAATCTCTCATACAAAAGCCAAAATGTTCAAAACCCTCAACCACAACCATATGTTGCCCCACCCATGAGAAACAATCAACAAAATTTCCAAAGAAAACAATACAATCAAAACCAACCTTCCTACAATCAACCACAATACAACCAAAATCAATACAACCCACCACCACAAAATCAACCTCCCATGCAACCACAAGTTGGGGATCCAAACTTGGACATTCACAAAGCGATTCTCCAATTGCAAAAAGATAACCAAGCCAAAGATATTATCATCAATAACATCCTTGCCCACAATAAAATGCTTGAAACTCAAGTGACTCAAATAGCCTCGGGGAGTTCCTCTAGGGGAAAGGGTCAATTACCTCCTCAAGGTAACCCACCTAGAAATGAAACCGCCAATGCCATACATTTGAGGTGTGGAAAGAGTTATGAGGGGCCAAGAATGCCAATTGAAGATGATAATGGAGAGGGAGACAAAGTGGAAGATGATGGGCAAATTGAAATTGAGGTTGTTGAATTGGATGATAAGGAGGAAGAGTGCTCTTCAAGTGAGCAAGTTGTTGTTGAGAAGAATGATGATGTGATAACAACAAACAAGAAGGTTGAGGAGCCTATTGTGATAAGGCTACATTTTCCTTCTAGACAAGCCAAAACAAAACTTGATAAGCAACTAGGCAAGTTCATGGAAATTGTAAAGAACTTGGAGGTCTCTATTCCTTTCACCGACCTCATCACTCAAATCCCCGCCTATGCAAAATTTATGAAGGACATTCTTACAAGGAAGAAGTCATTGAGTGAAGTTGAAACCGTGGCATTCACCGGTGAATGTAGTGCATTTCTACCAAACCCAACCCCTCCAAAATTGAAGGATCCGGGTAGTTTCTCCATCCCATGCACCATAGGCAACATTACCATTGACAAGGCCTTGTGTGATTTGGGAGCTAGTGTGAGTGTGATGTCATACTCCATATGTGAAAAACTTGGCATGGGAGAGCTTAAATGCACAAACATTACACTTCAAATGGCGGACCGATCAACAAAGCAACCTTTGGGTGTGTGGGAGGATGTCCCGGTTCGAATTGGGAAATTTTTCATCCCGGTGGACTTCATTGTTCTTGATATGGCGGAGGATTCTCAAATCCCCATAATCCTAGGGAGGCCCTTCTTGCACACCGCCGGAGCGGTAATTGATGTGAAACAAGGGAGGCTTACTCTTGAAGTGGGGGATGAGAAAATCACTTTCAATTTGCAAAATGCCATGAAAGCCCCCAATCTTGGAGAAGCATGCTATTTCATTGACATTATTGATGCCTTCGTTGAAGAAGTTACACCTAGCTTCTATATGAGGGACCCTTTGGAGGCTATATTGACTTTAGAGCCAAGGGATATCATGGAGGAGCTACATGGGTTTGAGTTCGACTTGCTTGAAGCAACTTTGGAGGGAGAAGAGCTTGATGAAGAACAACTCTTAAGACTTGAGTCTATCATCCAAACTTCTTGTGCGGTAGACATTGCGGTAGAGGTACAAGCTCCTTCTCTTAAACCCCTTCCTTCTAACTTAGTATATGCTTATCTTGATGAGTCGAAGTGCAAACCGGTAATTGTAAATGCTAGCCTTGATGATGATCAATTGAATGCATTGTTGTGTGTGTTGAGAAAACATGAGAAAGCTATAGGCTATAGCTTGGATGATTTGAAGGGGGTTAGCCCCGAATTGTGTATGCATAGAATTCATATGCAAGATGACCATGAGCCAAGAAGGCAACCCCAAAGAAGATTAAACCCCACCTTGCAAGAGGTTGTAAAAGGTGAAGTCATGAAGCTACTAGATGCCGGGATCATCTACCCAATCTCTTACTCCGATTGGGTTAGCCCCGTGCAAGTGGTGCCAAAGAAAGGTGGCACCACGGTAGTGAAGAATGATAAGGATGAACTAGTGCCCACTAGGTTAGTGACGGGATGGAGAATGTGCATAGATTATAGAAGGTTGAATGCCTCAACAAGAAAGGATCATTTCCCCCTTCCCTTCATTGACCAACTCTTAGAGAGACTTGCCTCAAACAAGTATTTTTGCTATTTAGATGGATATTCGGGATTCTTCCAAATCCCAATTGACCCGATTGACCAATCTAAGAACACATTCACATGCCCTTATGGCACTTTTGCCTATAGGAGAATGCCTTTCGGTCTTTGCAATGCCCCGGCTACATTTCAACGATGCATGATGAGCATTTTTTCCGATTACATTGAATCTATAATGGAAGTTTTTATGGATGATTTTAGTGTATATGGGAAAGATTTCGATTTGTGCTTGCATAATTTGTCCTTGGTGTTGCAAAAATGTGAAGAAGTTAGTCTTGTTTTGAATTGGGAGAAGTGTCACTTCATGGTTAATGAAGGGGTGGTTCTCGGTCATCTTATTTCGGAAAAGGGTATCCAAGTTGATAGAGCAAAGGTGGAAGTGATTGAGCAATTACCCCCACCTTCAAATCTCAACGGGGTGAGAAGCTTCCTTGGTCATGCCGGCTTTTATCGCCGGTTCATCAAGGACTTCTCCAAAATTGCTAAACCACTTACACAACTTCTCCTCAAGGATACCCCTTTCCATTTTACTAATGAGTGTGTTGAGGCATTTTCTAGGATAAAGGAAGCTCTTATTTCGGCTCCGGTCATGCAATCCCCGGATTGGGAATTGCCATTTGAGGTGATGTGCGATGCAAGCGATTATGCCGTTGGCGCGGTTCTTGGCCAACGGAAGGATAAAGCTTTGCATGCCATTTACTATTCTAGCAAGACCCTTGATGAGGCACAAGTCAACTATGCAACGACGGAAAAAGAACTTCTTGCCATTGTTTTTGCTCTTGATAAGTTCCGTTCGTACTTGATTGGCTCCAAAGTCATTGTGTATACGGACCATGCCGCACTCAAATATCTACTTGCCAAGAAAGAAGCTAAGCCCCGCCTCATTAGATGGATCCTTCTCTTACAAGAATTCGATTTGGAGATAAGAGATAAGAAGGGTGCGGAAAATGCGGTGGCGGACCACTTGTCCCGGTTATGCTATGATTGAAGTAAAGATGACATGCCTATCAACGATTCATTCCCGGATGATTTTCTCTTTGCAATTCATGAAACAATCCAAAATCAAGCACCTTGGTTTGCGGATTTTGCCAACTATATTGTGGGTGGTGTTCTTCCACCGGGCATCAACCACAATCAAAAGAAGAGAATTTTATTTGAAGCCAAGAGATACTTTTGGGATGATCCCTTGTTGTTCAAGGAGTGTGGCGATGGGATGTATAGAAGATGTGTTCCACAATGGGAGTATGATGAAATCATGAAGGGATGCCACTCCTCTCCTTATGGAGGGCACCATGGGGCAAACAAAACCGTTGCTAAAATACTTCAATCCGGGTTCTTTTGGCCCTCTATGTTCCATGATGTCAAGCACTTTGTCCAAAGTTGCGATGCTTGTCAACGCACCGGCAACATTTCTTGGAGGAATGAGATGCCCCAAAGGGGGATTCTTGAGGTGGAAGTGTTTGATGTGTGGGGAATAGATTATCAAGGCCCCCTTTTTTTCTTCAAGAGGGAATAGGTACATTCTTGTGGCCGTAGACTACGTGTCCAAATGGGTGGAGGCGGTGGCCTCCCCTACCAACGATGCCAAAGTTGTCATCAATTTCTTAAAGAAGATTATTTTTCCCCGGTTTGGAGTACCTAGAGCTCTAATAAGTGATGGAGGAAAGCACTTTCATGAAAAACGACTTGACTCACTACTTCTAAAATATGGTGTTCATCATCGTACCGGTTTGGGGTATCATCCACAAACGAGTGGGCAAGTTGAAATCTCCAACAAAGAAATCAAATCTATCCTTGAAAAAGTGGTCTCAAAGCACCGCAAAGATTGGAGTTCAAAGCTCGATGACACATTATGGGCATATAGGACGGCATTCAAAACTCCTATTGGAATGTCGCCTTATAAGTTGGTGTATGGCAAATCTTGCCATTTGCCCATAGAGCTCGAATACAAGGCATATTGGGCGATCAAAGAACTAAATCTTGATGCGAAATTGAGCGGTGACAAGAGATTACTCCAATTACAAGAGCTTGAGGAGTT
>JAIUZE010000256.1:0-104043 GCA_022085475.1 Heliosperma pusillum | reverse complement strand
TCTTAAATATTTCGAAAATATTTAACTCTTGAAAATAACTTTCCAAACTTTTAATCAACATTTTACATTGCTAAAATTCTGGTTTGATCTTTATAAAATGAAAGAAAGCTTTGTGTGTATTGGAGAACAGGTAGCTTGCACAAAAAGACACTTACAAAAAATGGGTTGTTTACTTTTTTGTATATTAATTGGTCACTACCATTTATACCCTTTCTTGTTGAAAAAATTACCCTTATTTGTCTAAATGTGTGCTGAAACATTAAGGTGACTAGTAAGCTAGATTACTTATGCAAGTAATTCATTTTGCTTGCATAAGGGGTCATGGTTTCTTGTGCCTTAATTGACCTTCTTATTTGTTGTTCAAGCTTCATTTCTTTAATATTTTTTAACACTTGTACTTCATTGTAGTGTGTTATTTTAATGTGTAGTATACTCTACTCTACATTATAAATACCATACTTATTTCTTTTGAACAAGTGTGCAACAACAAAATATTTTCAAGCTTAAAAGACTTTGAGTTTTATTGAGTAAATTATCTTTGCAAAAACTGTTTAACATTTCATACTTAATTGTTTTGCAAAATATTTTTCTTAAGTCTTTTACAAAGAGCTAGTTCGTTGCAACAAAGCATGTATTATGTTCGATGATCTCGTGTTACTACTTAATCGTTTTCTCCACCGTTCATTTTGTGAACATTTTGAGAAACACAAGTCTTGTAACAAACGAGTAGAACAAGTCTTAAGATAGAGTTATCTTGAGCAACTAACAACTCGAAAGAGTTGGGGAAGTCTCTTGGCGGAGTAGTCTTGAGCAATAGCAACTCGAAAGAGTTGGGGAAGTCTCTTAGCGGAGTAGCTTTGAGCATAAGTCTTGGTGCGGAGTAGCATTGAGCAAATAGCAACCGGAGTAGGTTGGGGAGTTGGTTTATTATTCGGGGTCTTTGTTTGTATGAGTTTACGTCAAAGATGTTTAATAAGATAACGTTGGATGTAGGTCGCGGAGTAGTGACCGAACCAATTTAAAAAACATCCTTAAGTTTTGTCTATTTCGTTTTTAATATTTCCGCTGCATTCTGATATCACTGTTGATTCCACTGTGACATTTACTGGCTGAATCGTTGTTGAATACTTCTAACTTTCTAGTTCGAAGTTGTCAACTTCTCCTTTCTTCTAAGTAGTGTCTTAGTGATCATAGAGTTTTTAAAGAAGCTTTAATTAAGCTTAAAATTTTAAATAGACACCTAATTCCCCCCCTCCCCCTCTTAGGTGATCTCGCCCTTGACTCTTCAATTGGTATCAGAGCCTTGTGCTCTTGATATTGGTTAATTACCAAAGAGTTGATCCTATAGTCATGGACGGGAGACATACTAAGTATCCCATATTCGAAGGGGATAACTACTCATGGTGGAAACATCGTATGGAGCACTATGTCAAAAGCACAGATTATGAATGTTGGATCATAATTCAAAAAGGCCCCCTTGCTATAACGGTCACTAATGCTGATGGCACTAGTTCCGTAAAAAGTGAGGATAAGTATGTCGAGGCTGATTATCGTAAAGTCGAGAAAAATTCTAAAGCCATGTCCATTCTTCAATATGGCATCGGTGAACAAGAGATTAACCGGATTTCTGGATGTACCTCGGCAAAAGAAATTTGGGACACCTTAAGCCTTGCTTATGAGGGAACGTCTCAAGTTAAGAAGCATCGTATTGACCTTCTCATGCAACAATATGAGATGTTCAATATGGAGCGTGACGAGTCAATTAATAGTCTTTCTTCACATTTTTCTAGTATTGTTAATGAACTTAAGAGTCTTGGACGTAATTTCGAATCCGAGGACATAGTCCGAAAGATCCTTCGTAGCCTAAGTGATAAATGGCAACCAAAGGTGACGGCTATAGAGGAGGCTAAAGATCTATCAAAATTGACCCTCAATGAACTAATGGGCTCACTCATGGCTCATGAATTAACTCTCATGAAGCGTTCGGGTGAATGCTCTAAAGCTAGAGGTCTCGCACTCAAATCAACCTCAAGTGATGAGGAAAATGATGGAGACGATGAGCAAGCCATGTACTCTCGTAATATGGCGGATATGATCAATAGTCATGTTCCTAAGAAGTTCAACAATTTTAGAAAGAAAGCTTTTCAAAAGAAGAGATCATTTTCATCCGTTGTTTGTTTCAAATGTGGTGAGAAAGGTCATCTTATCAAAGATTGTCCTAAATGGAATGAATTCAAATCCAAGAATAAACGTGATTTTGCAAAGAAAGAATACAAACACAAAGTCATGTCTGCAATCTGGGGTATGTCTGATTCTGAGGAAGAAGAGTCTTCCGAGGAAGAATTGGATGCCAAAGTTTGCATGACAACTCGTCTAAAACTTGATGTTCCCGAGTCTTCAAAGAGAGTGTCCGCAAAATGTCTCATGGCACATTCCGATGATTCTGATCATGATTCCGATGATGAGGTAAATAATCTCAAGACAAAGGTTAGATCTTTCTCCAAAGAAAAGGTATGTTTGATGCTCGATGATCTACTTGACAAATGTCGTGAAAAGAATGAAAAACTTGAAACTATGCAAACTCAAATTGAGGACATAGCCGAAGAAAATGTTTGTCTAAAAGAGTGTCTAGATGAGATAGAGCAGAGTAACATCATACCTTCTCTTAAAAAGGAAGTCAAGAGATTAAAGAAAGAAAATGCGAATCTTGTTAAAGAGGTTAATCTGTCTAATGTCACAGTGAATTCCACTGTGACATCTGCTGTTAAAACTGAAAATGAGTCATTAATCCGACAAGTTGATAACTTAATCAATGAACGTGACTCACTCTTAAAGAACCTCACCTCATGTCAGAATCATGTTAAGAGTCTTGAAGAAGTCTATGAAATGTTGGTTGATGAGAATAATCATGCTAAAGATGCTTTTGACAAAGTAGGACATCTAAATCTTGACCTTCTTGCTAAAGTTGAAAACTTGAATAAAGAGTTAGTGGTTGCAAAAGAGTTTTACAAGAAATGGGAAGGAAGCCAAACTGTTTTAGACTTTCTTACAAGTCAATCTAAAAATGCTGAAAAGAAAGTTGGACTCGGTTTCAAGCACAACAACGTTCATTGTTGTGTTCGAAACCAAGACCCAAGCAAAACCGATTTTAGAAGAAGAAAGTACGCTGGCCTTCCCGAGTATATAATTTGCAATTATTGTGGCAAGACCGGTCATGTGTTTAATGGTTGTGCTAAGAGATGGAATGACATTAATAAGAACATCAAAGTGGTTAAAAAGATGTGGATCCGAAAAGACTTGATTAATGATGCGATTCACAAAAAGGGGCCCAAATTCATTTGGGTTCCTAAACTAAAAGTTTGATGTCTTATAGGCGTTAGTGAGAGGCAGCAACTATTGGTACTTGGATAGTGGATGTTCTCGTTATATGACGGGAAGTGAAAGCCAATTTCTCTCACTACAAGCCTACAAAGGTGGCACCGTGACGTTTGGCGATACTATGAAAGGTGAAATTGTTGCAATCGGGAAGGTTGGTAAGTCATCGTCACATTATGTTGACAAAGTGTTGCTTGTCAAAGGTTTGAAGCATAATCTTCTTAGCATATTTCAATTGTGCGATAATGGTAATATTGTTGAGTTTTGTGCTAGTGAATGTCATGTACTAGATGGAAATACAAGGGAAGTTATTTTGGAAGGAAAACGTGCTAGAGAAGTTTACTTGACTAATCTTTGTGCCTTGCCAAGTCAAACATTATCCTGTATGAGCGCTTTAAAGAACGACTCATGGCTTTGGCATAAAAGATTAGGACATGTAAACGCTAGAACATTGAACACCCTTAGAAAACTCGATCTAGTAAATGGCATTCCTAACATGAAATTCGACCTTAATAAATTGTGTGAAGATTGTGTTAAAGGAAAACAAGTTCGATCCTCCTTTAAATCCAAAAAGTTTGTTAGTACTTCAAAACCTCTTGAACTTCTTCATATTGATTTGTGTGGTCCTATGCGTACAAGAAGTAGAGGTGGTAGTCGTTTTTTGTGTGTGATTGTTGAAGATTTTTCACGTTATGTTTGGCTACTTTTCTTGAGTAGTAAAGTGCCAAAGAATTTTTGGGCCGAAGCCTTCAACACATCATGCCATATTTATAACCATGTTATGATCCGAAAAATGCTTAATAAAACTCCCTACGAATTGCTTAAAGGAAGAAAGCCTAATTTATCCTATTTGAAATGCTTTGGAAGCAAATGCTTTGTTCACAACAATGAAAAGGATAATTTGGGTAAATTTTATGCTCGTAGTGATGAGACCGTTTTTGTTGGATATTCGGATCGTAGCAAGGCTTATAAAGTGTACAATAAACGAACTATGAAAATGGAAGAAAGTGTACATGTCATTTTTGATGAGTCAAATCTTTTTCATTCTAATGAACAGGAAGAGGATGATGAAGATGAGGACTTTGAGCTTGGAATGATTCGACATGACATGGATGAAGTACATAACGAGGAAGAGACCATTTCACAGTTGAATCCACTGTTAAATGGTGAGACGGGTCAAAATTCAGGGGGAATGAATCCACTTTCTGACCAAAATGAGGCTAGTACATCCAGGGGGAATGAGGAACCACATGAAATAAATGAACAACCAGAAACGAACCCCCATTAAAACTCGCCAAATGAACCAGATGTCACTGTGGAACCCACTGTGACATCAGAACCCGAAAATGCCTCAAGCTCACAAATCGTACCTAGAAAGTGGAAGCACCAATCATCTCACCCCCTCTCAAACTTAACCAGTGACCTGAACTCGGGAAGAAAGACAAGAGCATCCCTCAATGATTTCTTTGCATTTCATGCGTTCCTCTCACAAACTGAACCGACAAATATCACCAAAGCTCTTGAAGATACAAATTGGGTGATAGATATGCAAGAGGAACTTAATCAATTCAAGAGGATTGAGGGTACTCGGATGCGGATTACGCCGAAAGCAAGTATGTTAGTGCCGCATTGTGTTGCGCGCAAATTCTATGGGTTCGACAACAATTGAAAGACTATGGTAATGTATTCGATTCCACTCCTATTTTTTGTAATAATACAAGTGCCATAAACATTTCTAAGAACCCGATACAACACTCGAGGACTAAACACATTGACATAAGACATCACTTTTTACGTGATCATGTGGAAAAAGGTCAAATCCGTCTTAACTTTTGTAGAACCGAAAATCAAATTGCCGACATTTTTACAAAACCGCTTGAAAGAGAACAATTCATAAAACTTCGGTTGGAAATTGGTTTGTTGGATTGCGCATAATTCTATGAGTAGACGATTTGCCTCAATGATTGATTAGAGTGGTTGATACATTTTAATGTGTAAATATGTGATTAAGTGTGTTTTATTATCCATGTTTGAATGTTAATTAACAAGTATTATCCTTTGTGTAATAATGTGACATGCATAGAGCCAACAAAACAACTCACCAAAATATCACATCACCTTTACTCCTTCATACCTTAACCATCCCACATATAACCTCCCTCATACCTTCCATAACCTTTACCTTCTACTTGAAATAATGCCTCCCAAGAAAGCCCAACTCAAAACCGTCAAACAAATTCGGGATTCGTTCAAACCAAAGTCCACGACTCCCTCTACATGTTGGTTGTGGTGTGATTATCAATAAAGTTGAAGTATTCATTGAGAAAGAAATGGAGGAAAATGAAAAAGTGTTTTGGAGAGGAAGAAAACGAAGTGGAAAATGAGAAGGGAACCGAAACAGAATCCGAAAAATGAGATGAAGAAAAGGAGATTGTAAGAAAAAGAAGTTGAATTAAAAAAAAAAAAAAAAGGTGATGCAGAGGAAATGATTGAAAAAGATTGAGAAAAAGAGAAAAAAAAAAAAAAAAAAAAAAAAAAAGTTGAATGAGGAACAAATCAAGGAGTTGAATGATTTTTTATGATGAATATTTGTTCAATGATGGTGAGAAAACCGAATCGAAAGCAAAAACTCGTCAAAAGAGAAGTGTGAGATTGGGAAAAGCAAAGAGGTAGTGGAAGTTCGGATGGAAAATACGGAGTTGAAGACTATTCTTACCGATCTTACCAAAGCCGGGAAAAAACCGAAAATGAGTATGATGATTGATTAGGACGATAACATGTCCTAGAACTCTTGGCCCTACTCTCTTCTTAACCTATCATTTTGCCTAACCAAGCCTTATATTATTTTGCTCATGGCTATATGTTTGTTATATTGTTGCATGAACTTGGTAATATTTGTTTAATTTTCTTGAACTATGTGGTTTGTAAACTAACTTTGTCACTTTGTTGCATTAGAATGTTATTCTTCCTACTTGATGATGTCAAGAGGGGGAAGTTGTTAAAATTGTGTGCATGTGTGATCCAATAACTCTTAGGCTTGCGTTCACCGTAAATATGTTAACTTTGCGATTTGAAATTCTACTTAAGTTAGTATAGACTTGACCAAAGTACCTTGATCATGTATGCGTCTTATCTTGATCATGTTTTGACTTGTGATATGTTTAGACTTGTGAACCTTGACCATAAATTGAGGGGGAAGAACACATTCAATTTTATTTGTCTTGCCATCATCAAAGGGGGAAATTGTTGAGACCATTTCTAGATTAGGTTGGTTGATGATGCCTTAAGACAAATTAATCTTATTGTTAATATAATGTGTGCCTCTTAAGTTTTAATCTTATAGCTATGGAATCTCAACTAATCGTTCAAGGTTGCACAAGAAGATCAAGAGATGAAGATCGTCATTGTTAGAGTCATAGTATTGTATAAGAGATCATTAAACTCGATTCATGCTAAGTACTTCAAAACTGACAGTGACATGTCACTGTGATTTCTGGCTCTTAAATATTTCGAAAATATTTAACTCTTCAAAATAGTTTTCCAAACTTTTGATCAACATTTTACATTGCTAAATATTCTGGTTTGATCTTTATAAATGAAAGAAAGCTTTGGTTGTCTTGGAGAAGAGGTAGCTTGCACAAAAAGACATTTGCCAAAAATGGGTTGTTTACTTTTCTATATTTGGTCACTACCATTTATGATCTTTCTTGATAAAAAAACCTAACCTATTTTTGTCTAAAATGTGGCTGCAAAATTAAGTTACTTGTGCACTCATTTTGCTTGCATAAGGGGTCATGGTTTCATGTGCCTCAAGTAACCACCTTTATTGTTGTACAAGCTTCAATTATTTAATATTTTCTAACACTTGTGCTTCATTGTAGTGTGTTATTTTTAGTGTGTAGTATACTCTACTTTACACTATAAATACCACACTTATTTCATTTGAACAAGTGTGCAACAACAAAATATTTTCAAGCTTAAAAGACTTTGAGTTTTATTGAGTAACTTATCTTTGCAAAAATCATTTAACATTTCATACTTAATTGTTTTGCAAAATATTTTTCTTAAGTCTTTTACAAAGAGCTAGTTCGTTGCAACAAAGCATGTATTGTGTTCGATGATCTCGTGTTAGTACTTAATCGTTTTCTCCACCGTTCATTTTGTGAACATTTTGAGAAACACAAGTCTTGTAACAAACGAGTAGAACAAGTCTTAAGATAGAGTTATCTTGAGCAACTAGCAACTCGAAAGAGTTGGGGAAGTCTCTTGGCGGAGTAGTCTTGAGCAATAGCAACTCGAAAGAGTTGGGGAAGTCTCTTAGCGGAGTAGCTTTGAGCATAAGTCTTGGTGCGGAGTAGCATTGAGCAAATAGCAACCGGAGTAGGTTGGGGAGTTGTTTTATTATTCGGGGTCTTTGTTTGTATGAGTTTACGTCAAAGATGTTTAATAAGATAACGTTGGATGTAGGTCGCGGAGTAGTGACCGAACCAATTTAAAAAACATCCTTGAGTTTTGTCTATTTCGTTTTTAATATTTCCGCTGCATTCTGATATCACTGTTGATTCCACTGTGACATTTACTGGCTGAATCGTTGTTGAATACTTCTAACTTTCTAGTTCGAAGTTGTCAACTTCTCCTTTCTTCTAAGTAGTGTCTTAGTGATCATAGAGTTTTTAAAGAAGCTTTAATTAAGCTTAAAATTTTAAATAGACACCTAATTCACCCCCTCCCCCTCTTAGGTGATCTCGCCCTTGACTCTTCAGTTAGAAATAGTAAGTCTCACTTAAGAGTTTGAAAATCACAAATTCTAATTGAAACAAACGACCGGAACGGTGTAATCTTTGTACCCCACTTGCCTT
Source organism: Heliosperma pusillum (assembly GCA_022085475.1). Lineage (NCBI taxonomy): Eukaryota > Viridiplantae > Streptophyta > Magnoliopsida > Caryophyllales > Caryophyllaceae > Heliosperma > Heliosperma pusillum. The sequence goes on along the minus strand of JAIUZE010000256.1, from coordinate 95,809 downwards.
ATCACTTGTTCTTTGTAAGGGGAATTTGACTCGTCGCAAACTTGCGACCGATCACCCATTACAGATAAGACGATTTGTTTGAAAATACGGTGTAACACACTATGATGAGAAAGATATGGCTAGTTGGTAAGTTTTATGCTTTAATATTTGTATTATATACTTGTCAGAATCCGAGAGATAATGCAATGGTCAACAAATAAAAAGGGAAATAAACAATGAAGAAGAATCACGCATATCAATACCGTATGTCCGTCCATATCACAATAAAAACAAATTAATCAACTCGTATATCATTTTTCCGAGTAAAGGGTAAGACAATGGTCTAAATTAAAGTTTAGTCAATTTTCCGGTTAAGGGATTATACTATAAAAGTTTTGAGATAGACAAACTCCGTTAACAACTTCTGTAAGAAATGTTTTATCACCCATTAACCATTTTTTTTTTCGCAGTGGTAAAGAAAGTTTTACATAGTTCACATCCGGCTCTTGATCGGAGTCGGGATTTATTATTACATTATTTGAGCAAGAAATTAAACTAAGGATGAGGTTAATAGACAAAGTAGGCTTTTTGCGGGGACGATCAAAGTTGGCTAATTCGCTACCATTACTTTTCTCTTCTTTATCTTCGGAGCTTCGAAAAACTACCTACAACAAGACACACTTACGCCACGAAGACGTAGGGTTTTATAGGGGAAAGATCTACTTGAAGAGAAAGTAGATGAGTTGAGTCTTGGAGATTCTTCCACTAGGCTATGCTTCTTTTTCAAAGAGATTTTTAACATGATGTTTCATAGGGTACCTGCAAAATATAGGAGTGCTACGGTTGCACACTCAGTTATCAAGAGAAGGAGAGACTACCTTACACTTCTTGGTACAAGCTGAAAAAAAAAAAAGGTTGGTTGGTATAAGAGCTATTTTGATCATGAGAGCGAATAAAAGTGCCATTGACAGACACCAAAGAGAAAGGCAAACTTGAAATACGAGGAACAATTCTAGAGGGTGTAAACATAAATTATAGGATCTTGATTAAAGCAATAATTACTGAAAGGTACTTACGTGATGTAGCCATTAGATCTGATAATAAAGTCACCTAAGAAAGATAAAAGATGAACCCTTATTGCTTTGCCTTCTCCTGCCTTCCTTATTCTCTAATTCACTTTCTTTATGTGTGTTTCTTAATAATGAATGAATTAGGTTAAAGCTCAAACAGGTGTGGTTATATAGAGAGGTGGCAGGAGGGGCTTAATAGAATAAGTGGGTCTGTATGTTAATGACCTGTAAACATTAACCGTAATCCACTTAAACTAGGACTCCTATTAAAAACCCGAAACAATATATTTAACCATTATTTAATTAAGGCGACTAATATCAGTAATTAGGTCCACATAATAGAGAATTAAATAATAATTCTTACATTCTCCCACTTGGACCATATTACTGATTAAAACATAATGTCACGTTTAATTATAACATAAGGCGCGTAGACGGTTAAATGAACACATAATGGGTTTATCTTAATTACCCTGATTATCTCTGAACAACTGGTTGAGTCATAGCGGAGACACTACTATAAAAGAGAAGTGGTCCTTCCATGTACTACGGACCAATCACTTAGAATAACCAGTCTGTACAAGGAGCAAACATAATCCCCAAATAATGTCCTTGAGGAAAAGGAGTAATTCTGTTAATCGTGCAACAATAATGTATACAATAACAATAATACGATACAGAAAAGTGTTCGGAAATCATCATCATAATAAAACATAAATCGATTAATCAAAACATAAGTGTCATTATTACAAAGCACTAGCATGATCCAAACATAAACGAAAAGCCTTAATGATTATCCTCCAGACCCATATCAATAGCATGCTTCAAAAATGTCTTTGGAGGTAATCCCTTAGTTAAAGGATCTGCTATATTAGCACTAGTCATAATGTGCTCAATTGACACAGTGTTTTTCCGAACTTCCTCCTTAACTGACAAGTATTTCATTTCCATGTGCTTTATTCCTTTAGAATACTTGTCATTCTTCGAAAAGAAGACAGCTGCGGTATTATCACAATAAATTCTCAACGGCCTTGCAACATAATTCATAATGCTAAGCCCTGAAAGAAAATTCCGCAACCATAAAGCTTGAATAGTAGCCTCAAAGCACGCTACAAATTCAACTTCCATAGTGGATGAGGCAATAATTGTTTGTTTAGCACTTTTCCAGGAGATTGCTCCCCCAGCTAAAACAAACACATAACCAAAAGTGCCTTTCCTTGAGTCCACGCATCCACCAAAATCTGAGTCAACATATCCAATAACCCATTCCAGGATTGGACTGATATCGACCCAACATACCTACTGCAAAACTTATGTCAGGTCTTGTACAGACCTGCGCATACATTAAGCTTCCAACCAGAGATGCATAAGGAAACTTTTTCATGGTATTTCGTTCTAGCTCAGTCTTAGGACACATACTTAAGCTGAACTTATCCCCTTTCTGAATAGGAACATCATTGGGATTACATTTTACCATGTTAAATCTTTCTAAAACTTTACTGATATAGGCTTTCTGAGACAACCCTAATGTCCTTTGTGATCTGTCTCGAGATATTTCCACCCCGATCACATAGGACGCCTCTCCCATATCTTTCATCTCAAAGTTGCTTGATAGGAAATCTTTAGTTTGACGTAATAGTCCCAAATCACTGCTTGCTATAAGTATGTCATCGACATATAGGACCAAAAATGCAAACTTACTCCCACTGATCTTCAGGTATATACACTGATCAACAGTGTTTTCTTGAAACCCAAAGGAGGTAATGGTGTTATGGAACTTAATATACCATTGTCGAGAAGCTTGCTTAAGTCCATAAATGGACTTCTTTAATATACAGACCTTGTCCTCTTTGCCATCAATAATGAAGCCTTCAGGCTGAGCCATGTAGACTTCTTCTTCCAAACTCCCATTCAAGAATGCCGTTTTCACATCCATTTGATGTAGCTCTAAGTCAAAATGAGCTACAAAAGCTAAAATGATCCGCAATGAATCCTTCTTAGAAACTGGAGAGAAGGTTTCATTATAATCAATGCCTTCTTTCTGATTAAAGCCTTTAGCTACCAGTCTGGCTTTATGTCGTTCAATATTACCCAAGGAGTCGCGCTTGGTCTTAAAGACCCACTTGCAGCCGACAGCCTTATGACCTACTGGTAAATTGACCAACTCCCAGACCTCATTCTTAGCCATAGACTCCATCTCATCTTTCATGGCATTAATCCATTTATCGGAATCATTACAATTCATAGCTTGTGAAAACGTAACCGGATCATTATCAATACTAATGTCAAATTCACATTGTTGTAGATATACATAGTCATCTGAAGTAGTTGGCTTTCTAGGTCTTGTGGACCTTCTTAATACTATTTCAGGAGCTGTATCAACAACTTCAGTGGCAATGTTATCATTCGGGAGTGGAGGGTCATCAACGTTAGGTTCCACAATATTGACTGGGTCAACATTATCATTATGTGGAACTTCATCAATTGAAATTGGGGGCAAAGAAACTGGAATTGCCACCCTAACTTCATTGACTATGACATCCCTTACCTGATCACTCCCACTAACTTCGCCATTCTCAAGGAATTTGGCATTTCCGGTTTCCACAATTCTTGTTTTGTGTGTAGGACAGTAAAACCTATACCCTTTAGACTTTTCTGGATAGCCGATAAAGAACCCACTAATGGTTCTTTGATCGAGTTTCCTTTCTTGTGGATTATAAATGCGTGCCTCTGCTGGGCATCCCCATACATGCAAATGTTGAAGACTCGGTTTCCACCCTTTCCACAGTTCAAATGGTGTCTTTGAAACTGCCTTACTGGGAACCCGGTTTCCAACATACACAGCAGTCATAAGGGCATGCATCCACAACTTTATGGGTAAGTTGGTATTACTCATCATTGTCCTCACAGCCTCTAATAGGGTTCGATTACGCCTCTCAGCTACACCATTCATCCATGGAGAACCATGATTTGTGTACTGAGGGACAATACCCAAACTTCAAGGAGTTTTGCAAAGGGACCAGGATGTTGTCCTGATTCATCATATTTGCCATAATATTCACCACCTCTATCTGACCTTATGATTTTCACTTTATTTCCCAATTGCCTTTCCACCTCCTTAATGTAAACCCTTAAAGCGTTTACTGATTGAGACTTTTCATGCAAAAGGTAAAGATAACAATAACGTGAATAATCATCGATGAAGGTGATGAAATATTTCTCTCCGCTCATGGAGAGAACATCAAATGGACCACAAATGTCTGTATGGATAATTTCTAATAAAGCAGTGCTTCTTGTGGACTCTTTCTTGGTGTGTTTGGTTTGCTTACCTTTAATGCATTCCACACACGTCCCAAAATCCGTAAAATCAAGAGAAGGTAATATATTGTTTTTTTTAACCAATATGTTCATTCTTTCTCTTGAAATATAGGTCAAACGTTTATGCCACAAGAAGGAGGAACTTTCATTAGAGCCTGTATCTAGCCACCATGTATTAGAAGGAATTTCAGCATAATTTGATTCGAAACATACTAAAGCCAAAGGCTTACCCTTCTTTTCGAACCAATTCTTACGCTTTATGCAGTCTTGCTTAAAGTGCCCAGGAAAGAGCAACTTTCCTGCTTCTTAATTTTCTTCTTTATGCCAGATGCAGACGGTTTATCAGAAGGGCTTGACTTAATGCCCTTTCTGTTTCTAAACTTACCTTTAGATTTCCCGCTTACATGATGCACATGATGTGCCTGGGGTAAACCACATTCTTACTTGAGGCATCAGCCTCATCTTTCTGTTTGATTCTTGCTGCTTCCTGAACCAGTTTATTGGTCAATTCATTAACACTCCAAATTTCTTTAACGGTGTTGTAATGAAGGTGAAAAGCATCAAACTTATCTGGCAGAGAGTTGATTATAAACTGGGCGAGGAACGGATCCTCAACTTTCATGCCCAATTTTCCCAACTTAGCTGCCAGATTCGTCATGTGCAACACATGTTGCTGCATGGTGGTAACATTCTCATTATACTTAGCAGTGGTAAGTTCAGACATAAGCCTTCCAGCTACCGCTTTATCGGTAGTCTGAAAGCGTTCCTTAATGATTTCCATGTACTTACTGGCTGTAGTACAGCCTGTCTCCGAAACTGGAGGACTTAAAGTTTGGTGCAGTGGTAAGTCGTAAGAACTTTAAGCAAAGACTGTCAAGTTATTGAGAGAGCTTTGCAACGGTACTGCATTATGAACAATGCTCAGAACATTAGGCTTTGAGTTTATCACACAATAGCAATTATGACTAAGACTTGAGACTTAAATGAGTAACTCATAAACATTCATTAAGCAAGTGCAGTATCTGTGGACAACCTACGCATGCTTAATTACATAATCAAGTATACTCTCTTTAATGAGTGTTTCACTTTAATGTCAGGTTACCTGTGGGTAAAACCTTAATACAAGTTATTTCACCCCATTAGATGTTTAGTCGGATATTCACTGCATAATTTGAGTCCACTGTGGTGAACATCAACATAATGTGAATGCCCAATTACATTATGAGATCTGATCGCGTACGAGATGAAATCACTGTGGTGAATTTCAACTCGTCATAATGCGAAGGTCTCCTTTAAGCATAATAGCATAATATTATACGAGCATACAATGAAAACAAAGAATAAGTATCGAAACAGCACGGGAAGACCTCGACCGAGTAAAACAACAGCTCGATCGAGTAGAAAATAAACAAAACACCTCGATCGAGAAAAGCTTTAGCTCGATCGAGAACAAGGCAAAACGATACCACTCGATCGAGTAATACAACAGCTCGATCGAACAACAAGGCAAACAGAAACACTCGATCGAGTAAATCATCAGCTCGATCGAGCAACAGCAGAAGAGAACCACTCGATCGAGTAATCATCAGCTCGATCGAGCAACAGCAGAACAAAAAAGCCTCGATCGAGTAAAGCGTTAGCTCGATCGAGCAACAACATGAATAAACCATCTCGATCGAGTGAAGCATTAGCTCGATCGAGTATAGTACAGATCATACGACATTCATACGCATAATAATCATAATAAATCATACAAATCGAATTATGTCAGCGCAAATAGTCATCATAAATCATATAATCATCATCAAAGATCAATAAAAAACGAAATAATTCGATTAGGGCAGAGGAAACGATTATGGTATAAGGATACAACATCTATCATAAGGGTATACAATCAATTATGAATGAATGTTACAACATCATGATTAAAGCATTAAATTCATTCATAAAAACATAATTAGAACATTAATCAGAATTACAACTATAATCACAATCCTGCTCTGATACCACATGTAAACATAAATTATAGGATCTTGATTAAAACAATAATTACTGAAAGGTACTTACGTGATGTAGCCATTAGATCTGATAATAAAATCACTTGAGAAAGATAAAAGATGAACCCTTATTGCTTTGCCTTCTCCTGCCTTCCTTATTCTCTAATTCACTTTCTTTATGTGTGTTTCTTAATAATGAATGAATTAGGTTAAAGCTCAAACAGGTGTGCTTATATAGAGAGGTGGCAGGAGGGGCTTAATAGAATAAGTGGGCCAGTATGTTAATGGCCTGTAAACATTAACCGTAATCCACTTAAACTAGGACTCCTATTAAAAACCCGAAACAATATATTTAACCATTATTTAATTAAGGCGACTAATATCAGTAATTAGGTCCACATAATAGAGAATTAAATAATAATTCTTACAGAGGGTTCTTGGAGGGTTTGGAACCAGGAGAAATTTAGTTATAGCAAAAAGAGGGCACACTCAAACATACGCTTGGAGAAGCGGGCTTTGATTTCCGTTTTTTTACGTCTCCTCCTCTTCTTCTTCTTACCACTAATATTGCCATTCATTCTCCTTAGACTCTTTAATATTAAGAATTCGGATTATTATGATTGACAATTCTCTTTTATGATAAAAGCTCACATTTCTACTTTCAAGGAGTTTTGATTAGCTAGACCCGAAATCCTTTAGTCGGGAGTTTCGTCCGCCCTTTTTGGAGAACTCAAGAGCCGGCTTCAAAGAAAAGTGCTCATTCTTCATTGAGTTAGAGTTCATGTCCATATCACCCGTACATTGAGCATCCACCACCTCCATCTTTGTAATCTCGGTATCGTTAATCCTCGAGTCAGATTCCATGCCACTAATGGTTTGGATTTCTGTTACCTCTAAGGTTATACTTTCGACGTCCTTTCTATTCTTTTCAATTTGTATACTTTTATTCTCCTTCATATTTGAATCGATTTGTGAAACCTGAACATATTATTTTATATTATAATGACGATAAATTTAGTTTTCAATATTTAAGTATTTAGTAATGTACCAAAAAACTATATATATTAATGCAGTGTTAAGCTGTTGAATATTTAGTCTCGTACAAAATTGCACGGATTTAAAACTAGTTTATTGTAGTTCTCAGCTTGCCTTCACCTGACTACTAATGTGAATAATGGGTTTACCATGGGCTAACTTCTTCTCCATCTCCATGATTCAAAATTGGGTATGTTGTGGATTTTAGATGACAAGGAAGCAGATGAGATTGGTAGAAAAATAATCATGTTATTTGATCTAATTTTCTTTCAATTATGAGATGAACCCGACGTAAATTTTGAAAAAAACCATGCCTCCGTTAAAATTTACGACATAATTGACGGAAATGATGGTAGAGGTCCTTAAATGTACTCCCTCCGTCCCGGTCATTTGTTTACCTTTCATTTTGGCACAATTATTAAGAAAATGGTAGGGGACCTCTTGTGGATGTGCTTGGTGAATGACATGTGGACAAAAGTCCCATTAGGTGATCAAATTACTCATAGGTTACCATCCAAATATAGAAAGGTAAACAAATGAATGAGACACCCTAAAATGGAAATGGTAAACAAATGACCGGGACGGAGGGAGTATAATTTGATTGTACAACCCCTTGACTGTAAAAAAAACGTAAAATCTATATACTTTTCTTGTTACATAATTATGAGTTTAAAAAGTCTGTTTTATGTAAACCATATCATAAATGACCGACTTGTTTGACTCTGATTAAAATACTACTCACAAACAATAAAAAGACAAACAAATAACTCGGACTAAGAAAATAACCGTGTAGTCGACGAGTCGTAACATATGTTTTGTCCTCTTGTGAACGTTTAATCTTGTGAAAACTTTAGATAGATAGCAAGCAAAATGAGCACCTACAAGAAAACAAAAAAGCCATAAATCCCCTAATGGCTAATATAGGTTAGTCTAGATGAACAATGAAATGCAACGCACTATTACACTATTACATTCCATTCCATAATAAAGTAAATAACAATCTCTAAATATTGTTGTACATCGCTCTCTAATTTAATTTAAATAAAACCATAAATAGCAAGCAAATTTTTTCTAGATGAACAATTATATGCAACACAATATTATTACATTACATTATACTTTTAACTTTTTTTGGCTTTATGACAAAGTTCCACTTTCTTTATTGACATCTATAAATACCTTTGATGTCAAGCCTTGTTCATCATTCAAAATTATTTCTTGCAATTTTCAAACAAATGAAAATGACAACAATTTTTCTCTTACTTTGCCTCTTCTCGTCGATCTCAGCTTCGACTGTTATCCCAGATCATAATGTCATTTCGGTCGACAGCCAAACATTGTTCGATGAAGAGAAAAAGCCTACTCATGCCAATCCTACCATTGTCCCCCACCCAAAGTCCTATGTTCAGACTGTCATTCCAGTGGACAGCGAGGCTAAACCCCGTCATTCTGATGCTCTCAAAGTCATTCCTATCGACAGTCAAACTTTTTTTACTGGTGAGACGAAACAGACTCATGTCCCTGGGTTCGGTAAGTCCTCTGATCTGACTGTCATTCCCGTGGACAGCCGAACCTTCTTTAACAGCGAGCCTAAACCGGCTAAACCTTCTGGTTTGACTGCCATTCGTATTGACAGCCAAACCTTCTTTGCTGGCCAGCCTGTATCTCCACTTCTCGATTTTACTGTCCGCCACCCAAAATCTTCTGATAATATCAAGGTCATTCCAATTGACAGCCAAACTTTCTTTAGTAGCGACCCTAAACCTCCTCATCAATCTTCCACTGTCCGCCACACAAAATCTTCTGATAACAATGTCATTCCGATTGACAGCCAAACCTTCTTTAGTAGCGAACCTGGAACTCCTTGTCTTGATTCCACTGTCCGCCACCCAAAATCTTCTGATATCAATGTCATTACGATTGACAGCCAAACCTTTTTTAGTAACGAGCCTAAACCTCGTCATCTCGATGCCAACGGTCCCCTCTCAAAGTCCCCTACTTGCAAAAGTGAGCCTAAATACAAAGAGCGCGCATCATACTGTAGCGTCTATCTGAAAAAAGAGAACTTGAAGAAAGGCGCAATTGTGTGCCCTTTGTTCTCAGCACCCTCACCTACCCAAGAATCGTCAATTAGATCAATGTGTCAGCACCAATCACACGAAAAAAAGTTTAAATTCTGTTCTTCTTCCTACCAAGACATATCTAAGAAGGTGACGGACAAGCTCGGAAAAAACAAGCTTGTTTCATCTGCTAGGGCTGACATGAACATCTCCACCATCGCTGGCCTCAAGAACATAGCTGCATATGGGCACGCTGTCATATGCCATAAAGCACAGTATGTCGGGTTCTACTGTCACCAGCTCGAAAAATCCTCTGTATTTGCCTTATCATTGAGTGATTTAAATGGAGATCGTGTCAAATATGCCAATATATTAGCAGTTTGTCACGATGACACGACATCTTGGGACCGTAAAAGGCTGGTTTTCAAGATACTCAAGGGCAAGCCGGGTGATGCTGTTTGCCATCTCCTGCCTTCTTGCGATTTAGTTTGGGTCGGTTTAGCATAATTGGAGCATCGTATGACACGATGTTTAATGTTTAAATAATTAATCCTTAATTAACTTGTCATTAATCCTAGTACTTACTGTTTAATTTCAGAATAATTTGGTCATGTATTCATCGTTTAATCGTTTAATATGAAAAGTCGAAGCAACATAGTTACGTATTCAAACAAGGTAGATAAATTATACGAGTAGAACATATTAGAATTTGAAAACAGTAGAACCTTTAAAATAAGGAAAATACATGAATAAATAGCTTCTTTATTATGCAGCACAGTTTGAGCACTACGACACTATCGAAATTCGAGAGTCTTTTAGTTAATTTCAGTAATCCAACCCTTATGGTCTTCTGTCTCACCATTTATAATAGCCACATATGACGAGAACAGCTTATTGCAAACCGTATTAGTATCTGTTTGGTATTGTATCCTGCAATTACAGAATCAAAAAAATTGCATCAGGCTATACACTTTGTTACCCTGACTCGACTTTAGCTGTCGCACACAGGTACTCCGTAGAAAGACATACCGTTTGCCTTGGTACGTAATGCTACCCACAGAAACAACTATAACAGCAGTTCCAGTGCAAAATGCTTCATCAGCTTCAAACAATTCCTCAACTTCAATTAGCCTTTCTTCTACCTGTTGGCTTTCACTGGTTACTCAAATATCTATTGAATGTGCTTAGACGATCGTGATTCGAATCAAATAACGACTTACCTGATATCCCTGATCACGGGCGATTTCAATAATGCTTTTCCTTGTTATACCCGGGAGAACTGTTCCTTTTGTTGGGGGAGTTGAGATTATATTGTTCTGAAAGTGTGAACAACTAAGTACACTGGTGTATTTGTTTCGGAAAAAAGTCGAAACTTAAATAAAATTTTGACAGTATTTTTATCACCTTTACTATAAATATGTTACAAGTAGAGACTTCTTCAACATATTTTCTGCTCACAGAATCAAGATATAGCACATCTGTAAATCCTCCGGCTCTCGCTTTAGCTAACGGCCTCAAAACCTGAAATTTATTTTAATGATTGTTTAGTTTACAAGGCTTAAGAATAAGAAACCGATATAACAATCATCGATCTGGCATTGTTACCGGCCCATAGTTGGTAATTGATTTGATACCACCGGTGCCACCAAGAGAAGCACGATCATATTCATCCTCAATGTACAAGTTGAACTCGGAGTTTACTCCGTCCTGATACAAGATAAATGCGTATAAGAATATTACTAAATCCGAATATAAGTAAGATATATAGCCGAGGATGAATACTTTTAAATAGTTGCCGACAGGAGTTGTGTAGATGAGAAATGTGTACTCCGGCGCCTGAGTTAGCCCAATGATCGGCCCTGTTCCAAGGATCAACGGTCTTAGGTACAACGACCCCTTTCCTGTCGGAGGAATCTGTTTCAGCTCGACAAATTACAGTCGTGTTAGTTCATACGCAAATTCTTGTATTAGACGTATTTTTACAACTATGAGACAGGTTACAAATATTTTCTCGCATTAGACCAACTCGTATAAACTCTGGTTTATAAGAAAAATATACCCAACGCTGGTTAGCGAGGGCAGTCTGTTTGACAGCATCAACAAATTGAGCCACAGAAGGGCAAGGCATGCACATTCGATCAGCCCCGTCTTTCATTCTTAACGCATTTTGATCAGGTCGGAACAACACCATCTTTCCGTCTTCTCTCCTGTATGCCTTCATTCCTTCCAACAAACCCTATTACATGTTGATTTGCATCATGATATGAGTCTCATGATAAGTAACAACAGGTGTAAATGAATTAAGTGAGTGATAATTGAGAAACAACAAGTCTCATTTCAGACGCATGGTACAACAACATTACCCTAGTGCATTAATGGCTCCCGTAAATTGCAGGATGGGGGATGTGCAAAGTCTTACTCTTGTGTTAGCGGATAAAACTTTGATACTTGGAAAAAAGACGGACAATCACATTAGTGAGCCATTTTGCTTATATTCCATCATTATCCGGAACCAAAGACGGTAGTATCCGTCTGAAATGATAAAAGCGAATAAAATATGAACAAACAAATAATAAAAGGTAACCTGTCCATAATTCAAAACTCCAGCAGCAGGATTCAACTCAATATTTGCATATGGTTTAAGTTCACCTTCTTGTGTAAACTCATCATCACTTGAACATTTCATTATATACATGTAATCTGTCTTCTTTATGCTAAATCCCACATTATCCCACTCAATATTTGGCTCCATTACAAAAAAAAACAATAAAACAATAAAACAATATAATTGTATTATGATAAACACAAAAAAGGGCAGGTAGATCAGTCTGAAAAAGGGTACAGTAAATAAAGAAAAAATGTTACAAAGTTGAAAGGTCAAAGGTTTTGAATACTTATGTGGAAATTATAGGTTGCTTTTAAAGAAGGGCATTCAATAAAAAAACATAAGTTTCCGTAAAACATTTCAGCATTGATACTGTTTTATAACAACATTAATTATTTAATAATATGTTTATCAAAGTTGGTTGGCGATATGGTAAGGTACGCAAATTCTTATTTCCCATCTGAAATAAGACGGACTAAATGTAGCCACTTCATAATAAGATGATACAATTTTTTGATAAAATATTACAATTACTTTCAAGTAAAAAGTGATAACTTTAGTTATAATTTTGTCATTAGTTGGTTACATTATATTAAAAAAAAAATGGTACATTTGACCCCCTTGATATAACTAGAGAGGGTTAACCGTATACAATTATCAATTTAAGACTCCTTTAATTGCATTTCGGAACAACTTTTTTTATATAATATCTATTGGAATATTCTATCACCAGGAATCATATAGCCGTTGCACTATCCTCCATTCAAGGGAATGATTTATCCTTTCCTATCTGGAACATATTGTATTCACATTTACATATTTCCTTCCGCAAATACTCTTGTAATTTTTGTACAAATAGCTAACCTCTATGCTGTAATATACACATCAAATAATACAATTCAATTACCTTTATCATATTCAGAAATCTAACATGGTATCATCGAGCTAATTTTTTTTTAAATCATGGTTGAAAACAAAACCGAAACTTCTTCCGATCCACCTATTCCAAAAACCATGACTCCTTATACACTTCTTACCACTGATAATCCTGGCGGTACAATCTCCAAGGTTACCCTCCGTGGCGACAATTACGACGCCTGGTCCAGGGCCCTTCGTCTATCTATCCGAGCGAAACAAAAACTTGGTTTTATCACTGGTTCTATTCCCGAACCTGCATCCGCATCCGAGGACAATGAATCTTGGTGGGCTGTTAATGCCATGATCATCAATTGGATTCTCAATACAATCGAGGACAATCTCCGTGAGACCATTTCGTTTCACGATCGCGCAAAATCCTTGTGGGACGAAATAGCCCAACGTTTCTCTGTTGGTCACGATGCCAAAATCTATCAACTTCAGATTGCGATCATGGAATGCAGACAATCTGCCACAGAGTCTATCATGTCCTACTTTGGTCGTCTCAAGAAATTGTGGGACGATCTTCATGGCTGCACTGTTCTTCCATCCTGCTCTTGTCAATACGCCAATACTTTCATAGTTGAACGCGACAAAGCCAGAGTACGTGAATTTTTAATGGGTCTTGATTCTCGTTTTCACATGACTAGGTCGAATATTCTTGGTGTTCAGCCTCTACCCACTCTAAATATCTGTTATCAGCGTCTTATACAAGAAGAAAGCATGCATTCCATGTCTCCTTCCACTGACTCTTCTCCTACCCCCATGGCATTTGCCATCCGTGTCAGCCACAATCGACCTCAGTCCGGGGGGGAGTACCTCTCGACATCATCGCCCTGATTCCGAACGACCGAAATGTATTGCTTGTAAAGAGTTGGGGCACACTTGGAAAACCTGCTACCGCGTCACTGGCAAATTCCCAGAATGGTGGACTCGATCTCCGGAACGCATCTATGTCGACATTATTGATAACCAGCCTGTGGTCCGCAACCCTCCTACTCACAATTCTGCTCGCGCACATGCTGTCACCGCAATACCCTCGTCGTCCAGGGAAGTATCTATGTCTTCTTTTGATAAAATTGATTTGGATGCTTTGAATGCGACTGAACTCGAATCCCTTAGTCAATTCCTGGAATCTCGCAAAACAGCCACTCATCAACTCAGTGGTACGTCTCATATCTCTTCTTGGATTATAGACACCGGAGCTTCCCATCATATGTCGGGAAATTTGTCTCATTTTACTAATATTGTCACTATCAATCCATGCTCAGTCGGACTGCCTAATGGCGATTTAACTACTGCCACCAAAAGTGGTGACATTATTTTATCACCACATCTTACTCTTAAAAACGTGCTCTATGCCCCACAATTACACTGCCATTTAATTTCAGTCTCTACGCTATTACTTGACTCTCGTCTAACAATCCAATTTGCGCATAAAATTTGTCTCATACAGGACCGTTCCTCGAGGACAGTGATTGGTGTGGGTGAACAATGTGATGGTCTCTACTACTTACGAGATGTCCGCGTTGGGGATGCTCGTGCTAATAGCGTTACCTCCATTGATTCCGCTGAGCTCTGGCATCGAAGGTTGGGTCATCCATCTTCAAATATAATTAGTCATTTACCTGTTTTTTCAAATAATAAATCCCGTCCGTATAATACTTTTGATAGTCGGACTTGTGATATTTGCCTTCGTGCAAAACAAACTCGTACTAATTTTCATTTAAGCGCATCTCATGCTATTTCTAGCTTTGATTTAATACATTGCGACATTTGGGGTCCTTACTCCGCTAATAAATATTGTGGGTCTCGTTTTTTTCTCACTATTGTTGATGACTTTTCTCACTCAGTATGGGTCTATCTTTTACAAACTAAAGGGTCCGCTCGGGACAAGTTACTTCATTTTTTATCTATGGTCGACCGTCAATTTAATAAAAAGGTAAAGATTATTCGAAGCGACAACGGTGCCGAATTTACTAGTCTTCGTTCTTATTTTGATGAAACTGGCATTCTTTTTCAAACGTCCAACGTTGACACTCCCCAACAAAATGGTCGTGTCGAACGTAAACATCGTCATATTTTAAATGTTGCACGTGCATTACTCTTTCAAGCTCACTTACCAATTATGTTTTGGGGCGAATGCGTCTTAGGAGCGGTCCATCTCATAAATCGCACTCCCTCTACTCTTCTTAAAGGCAAAACACCTTATGAAATGCTTTTTGCAAAACCTCCGTCTATGGAAAACATTAAAATATTTGGGTGTCTTTTCTATGCCCGCAATATTAATCGTCTCTAATAATTAATTTGCATCTCGAAGTCGAAAATGTGTCTTTCTTGGTTACTCTTTTGGTAAGAAAGGTTGGCGTGTCTTTGATTTAGACATCGGACAATACTTTGAATCCCGTGACGTCGTTTTTATAGAACATGCTTTCCCTTACCAGAATCTCTACACACATGAAACCCGTGGTCTATCTGACACTACCATTGCTGACTCTTCTGTTATCGAACCTATGCTTCTTGACCTGTCTCCTTCGCCTATCCGCAGCCCAACATCCTCTACCTCCCTCTCTATCTCAGCCACGGAACCTGCATCCCATGCGACCCCTGCCTCACTATCCACCCATGCCTCACCATCCACCCCTGCTTCACCATCGACCGAGGCTCCTGTCTCTCCTCCCCGCACTTTAACTAGTACCCAGCCACCTTTGATCCTTACTGGTCACACGAATGATGTTACTCCCACACCACCCACGACTCCTGACCAGACTCGTCAGACCACTGACCACACCTTTGGACCCGACCAACTCCCTCACACTGCTCCAACAGCCTCGCCTATCTTGGGCCGAGGCCATCGCCTGAAAATTCCAAACTCCAATCTCAAAGATTTTGTTCAACCAATAGCGCGTCCATCATCTCATTATCTCACAGCATCAATACCGTCTTCAGGTACGAGATTTCCCACCTCTCACTTCGTCAATTATGCTAAAGTTTCTCCTAACCATCGACTTTTTTTGTCGGCCGTGACTAAACACCACGAGCCTAGTACTTTTTCTGAAGCCATGCAAGTACCCGAATGGCAATAGGCTATGCAACTCGAACTTGCTGCACTCGAAAAGAATCAAACTGGACTCTAGAAACTCTTCCTCCAAACAAAAAGACAATTGGATCAAAATGGTTATACAAGATTAAATATAATGCTGATGGAACAATTGAACGATACAAGGCTCGGTTAGTAGTTATGGGCAACCGCCAAATTGAAGGTGTGGACTATAACGAAACCTTCGCCCCCACAATTAAGCTTGTGACAGTCCGTATGCTTCTTGCTATAGTCGCTGCTAAAGGTTGGAGCCTCCATCAAATGGACGTACACAACGCTTTTCTCCATGGCGATCTCCACGAAGAAGTCTATATGCATGAAACCTCCCCCGGGATTTAACTCGTCAAGTGACGGGAAAGTATGTCGCCTCCGCAAATCTCTTTACGGCCTAAAACAGGCCCCCCCGTTGTTGGTATGTTAAACTTGCTTCCGCTTTACTCACTTATGGTTTTAAACAATGCCCCTATGATCATTCTCTTTACTCTATGATTACCACGACACACGAAATGCACATTATTATTTATGTCGATGATCTCGTAATTTGTGGGAACAATCCCGCCATGATTACCAAGTTCAAACGTTACTTACATACATGTTTCAACATGAAGGATCTGAAATCCCACGTCTATTTCCTAGGACTTGAAATTGCACGAAATGAATCCGGAATTTTTGTTTCACAACGAAAGTACTCCCTCGATATTCTTCGCGAAGCCGGGTTACTGGGATCCAAACCGGCCTCTGTCCCCATGGAGCCCAATCATCAATTGGCCTTATCAACGGCTCCTCCATTACAAGACCCACAACAATATCGCCGTCTCGTTGGACGCTTAGTTTACTTAACTATCACTCGTCCTGAACTTCTTTATTCCGTCCACATATTGGCACATTTCATGCATGCCCCCACAAAGGACCATTGGAATGCTGCGCTTCAAGTCGTCAAGTACCTTAAAACAGCTCCAGGACAAGGTATTCTTCTACATCCGCTCCAACAGTAATCTCACTTTAAACGCTTACTGTGATGCAGATTATGCTTCTTGTCCCACTAGCCGACGGTCCATCACTGCCTATATCGTCTTCCTCGGTCCCTCTCCTATTTCTTGGAAAACTAAAAAGCAAGCCACTGTCTCCAAATCTTCCGCTGAATCCGAGTATCGAGCGATGGCTCACACCACGTGTGAAATGAAATGGCTTAAAGGGCTTCTCAATTTTCTCGGCCTACCCACTGACACGCCTATCCCATTACATTGTGATAGCCAATCAGCCCTCCATATTGCGCGAAACCCGGTTTTTCATGAACGTACCAAGCATATTGAAATTGATTGTCACTTTATAAGGGACGAAATCCGAACGGGTACAATTGCTCCTTCCTACGTGCACACCAAGCTTCAACTTGCTGACATTCTTACTAAAGCACTTGGACGGACCGCCTTTCACGATCTCCTATCCAAGTTGGGCGTCTCGGACCCCCACGCTCCAACTTGAGGGGGGTATTGGAATATTCTATCACCAGGAATCATGTAGCCGTTGCACTATCCTCCATTCAAGGGAATGATTTATCCTTTCCTATCTTGAACATATTGTATTCACATTTACATATTTCCTTCAGCAAATACTCTTGTAATTTCTGTACAAATAGCTAACCTCTATGCTGTAATATACACATCAAATAATACAATTCAATTACCTTTATCATATTCAGAAATCTAACAATATCTAAAAAAAATACCCCCTTGATAAAGATTTGTAGGAAATTATAGTTAAATATAAAAAATGACACAAATACACAATTATAGTTCAATGTAAAACACAGAAGATGAATTTAAACTTAAAAGTATATATAGCTAACGCAATAATTTAGCATATGAAATTAAAAAGATTAAACGCCGTTGCCGGGGATCGAACCCGGGTCACCCGCGTGACAGGCGGGAATACTTACCACTATACTACAACGACTTTTGATGATTGTATAACAGTATAACATATTATATTAAACGTAGCTAGTTTTGTTAAAAACGGAGAATCATAGTCGTCTTTTTTTTTTATTTGGTGAAACGCTTTTTTGTATCAATCCTGATTGTATTTCATAGACAATTATTTGTGTTATATATTGCATGGGCCATACAAATATTAAGAATTTTCAATTATTTATCCGGCCATTATCGATGAATATCTCATTTAATCTCATTATGATTGTATCTTGTAAGATTATTTAATGTTATTCGTGAGTCTAGCATTTTGGTACCGAAAGAATATCAATTGTCGGTAAAATCGAAATCAAGACTAATAAAAATGGTATTGACAAGATTATGATCAACGAAATAAAAAAGAAAGTTTATTATTACTTAACGAAAAAGAAGCCGTGGCACACTACATATTATATCATATCATATCATCATAACTTGAAAAACCAACAAAACTAAATAAATAATATTCGTAATTTATTTCCGTGGAAAATCAGTACCCTTAATTATTTTCATCCACAACCAATTCATCCTTTGAAGTCACAAAAACACGTGGTGGGCCGGACTCGTGTTGGGCCTGGGCCTCACAATAAACCCGAAGAAGATCACCTTCTTCAGAAGTAAAGCCCAAAGAATTAAGCATAGAAGGCCAACAATCATGGACAATAGTATGGACCGCATTACAACATTCTGAGCCTAAATATGTTTCACCATTGTAGAAAAAATTGATGACTTCACCAGTGCAAGCCTGAAGCTTGAACAATGACCCCCAACAATTCGTAGCGTTGTCGTTTAGGTTTAGTCGTGTCACGAGTGAATGTGGTTCGGTGTGAGTCAAACCGGTGTCTATTGGACGTGCATTGGTGTGTGTTGAGGAAGATATTGCTAGAGCGATGAGAATTGTCGCGATTATGTTAAGAGGACTCATGTTGTTTGTATTTTGAAGACGAGAAGTCGAGAACGAGTGTAAGTAAGAGTTTAGAATAAAGAGTGGAAATTATTGAGTGGAGAAGATGGTTTATGCATTGTGTAATTGTGTTTATATAGTGTTTAAGGTAGTTAGGTTTGATTTAGCGTAGGAGATGAAGAGATTTGTGATTAAATCACATTTATTTGTATTATTGAATTATTATTATTATTGATTATAAGGAGATACAAAAGGTTATAGAACGGTATGTAGTAATATTGAAGGTTTTCTGACATTGATCACAAGAAATAATACACACATAATAAACACAGTTAATTGAAGACTATTTGAAGTAATGTAAATTAAGGTCTTATCAAGTTCATATGATTTTAAACAATCATCAACAAAAAATGTTACTAATGCTTAACTTAGGTAGTCAACTATACGGTACTCCGCAATAAAATGGTAATAACTGAATATAGTCATCCGATCCAAACCGTACCCTACCCGAAATAGTACAGATCGATTAAAGTGACTAACCGAAATGAACCCGATCGAAATCAAGATGAAACCGAAACATAGGTCAAACCGATGTAAGTCGAATTGATTTAAGACGATACGAAACCGAACTGATTGGCCTGTTTGCGAGGTCTAAGTCCATAAGAGTAAGAGTTAGCTCAAGTTGTAAGAGCTCTTTTATTCCAACCGCGAAGTTGAGGGTTCGATTCTTACTCACAATATAGTGAACCCCTTCGAACCATAAAAAATGCCACAAACAATCACTCATGAGTCATGACTGATCATCATCTATCAATGAACAAATGTAAGAAAACTGTACAGATTATTCGAATGTAAACAGGTCAAAATGTATATCGAATTTCAAAACTCGAAAGTTCAAATTCTCAAAAAATCAACAAATTCACAAATCATAAAACTTGATACAATCGTAAAAGAGATATACACATCTCCAAAACATGTGGCTATACTACAGTTTGATACACCATGTTGTTAACTACCCCTGTAACCTCAATCTAGACACAATTTTTGAACTTCCTACATTCGTCTATGTCGACTCTCTTGTCGCTTATTGTAAAAAAGCCTTACAAAAAACTTACTATATTGTTGCAATCTCGATACAAGTCAATTCTATATGAATCAATGAGTGTATAAATGAATGAAAGGAATGTCAATGACTGACAGACTAACCTACTCACTCGAGACCTCGAGTTTTCCTATGGACCTATATGCATATATACAAAATTCACAAAAATTGGAAAATCTTTTGTTAGGATGGTTTCAGAAAATGGGGCGCCCAATCACGAAGAATGTGGAAAACATGAGCATTATATGAACCCAAATGGAGTAGCAGAGCATATGCGCGGAACTCATCTGCCACGTTTTGATAGACGCGGTCACACTTGCTGTTGTCGCATTGTTGAATAAATACAGTTTTGCATCTTTATAGATTGACTTTGTTGGGTAGACTCGAGTTGTGATGCATGTTCTTCCGCCTTGTGCAAAGGCTTCTACTATCGAGTGATCTACCTGTTGTCAAAATATTCAATTTCATCCATTAAATTCGACCCAACAAAGACGATGTTGTTGAGTAGTTTTTGAATGGTAGACGAAGATTTCAATGGCTTACCAGGATTCTCATAGATAATTTTTCGCCGTTGAGAACTGGAACTGTGTTACCATAGATGCCTTTAACAACATCAGTTGCAACCGATGACCTGAATTACAAAAACAAGGAAATCAAGACACACATTTCGAGCACTAAAGTCCCTTGCAATAGACATAACGATAACACTAACTGACCTTGATAAATCTGAGCAGAAGAAAGTTTTGAGGCCGCCACCAGCTGTTTTGACGATGTAGAAATAGACGGGAGTGTGCTCCGTGAGATCATTGTCAGCAAGAACTAAGAACCCGAACGGTCCAAGGGCACCCCTTTGAACAGCTCCCCTACTTGTTGGGCAGCTATACTTCTCTTCTGATACTGGTAGGCTTTCAATGTCTTCTTTATCGATGTTAAACTCGGCAATTATGTCCATCTGTAGCATTATAAACCATTAGCAACATATTGAATTGTAACTGTAACACGGTCTTATCTATGGTACCAGCTGGAAATGTCAACTAGCTTAGTTGGTAAAGTAATGGAAAGCAGTGTTCATGACCTGAGTTCAAACCTCGTCAGCATCATAAATGCCCTTGTGGCTACCTTTATACCAAAACAAAAATCTATGGTGCCCGCTTATTTAAGGATTGGTTTGGTTTTTGTTATATGAGACCGTCTTTTACAGAAGTCATTGTTACTGTGAAGTTCGGGGAGAAGACAGACCTCGGTGGCAGTACCCACATCCAAGGGGACGACGGATCCAGGAGATACTACAATTTTGTCGAAATCCTTGCTTCGTTGTCTCAAGGTCTCCACTTCTTCCACTGGCCATAGTATTAAGTTGCTTCCAGTCTTCTGGTCAAAAAGTACAGTTCTAGGAATGGCCTACATTCACAATTACAGCATCAACTCAGATTCACAAATCGATCTAATCAAAACTAGCAATAAATCTACCTATCAAGCCGACCTTAAAATAGCAACTAGTCGCTGTGTGGTCGCTATGCCACACAGGGACTTACACTAATACTTCTTAAAAAATCAAAACTGATGACGTGGGCTCATTTCTTGTAATTAGTTTGAAAATGGCTCCGGTTTTGTAAATACTTTGGATTAGAACGCCAAGTAAGAAAAAAATTTAGAGAACAAACGTAATGTAGAAACCGAAGTAGTACCTGAAGAGCAGACCATCCTTTCTTAACATCTGCAGCTTCACTGTCACTTTCAGGGATCCAACCCCACAAAATCCTTCTCTTCTTTTCTTGGTCATAAAACGTTTTCGAAGCATAAAACTTACCACCATAATCATACCTTAATCCGATTCCGACATCAATTAACGGATTATCAGGCACCCATGTAACATTAGCCTCATTATATGTTCCTAATGCATAATAATCTTGCCTATCATCATCCATACTTGCCTTAAGCACATGTTTCAGTAACCGGCCTTTGGTGGAGGTATCAAGCCCAATGGTCTCAGACATGGATACAGGATAGAAGTCGACACACTCCCACATACCCGTGTGTGGCACCGAATGTAGGATGTTATCCAAGAGGTGATACTTCTTAAAGTCAATCGTCTCATAGACGAGGGCAATACCGGTTTTATTAACGGTCTTGGACCCAATTGTTATTCTCCATTTACCTTCAGTGGTCAACCAAGCAGTCGTTGGATCACGGAAATCCAACTTGTGGATTCCCGGGGGAGGGACGAGGACCGGATTGTTAGGATACTTGACCCATTCGCGAAGGAGTGGGTCAGATAAATTAGCTGGGTAAGCGAGGTTTTGGACCTGGACCGAGTCATTGGTTGAACCAGTGTATAGCATCATTATTTGACCATCAGGTAGGATTGTTGCTGACCCGGTCCATACACCATTGAAGTCATACCATTGGTCTGCAACCATGGCTAAGGGAAGGTGGTCCCACTTGATCAAGTCTTTCGATACGGCGTGACCCCACACTATGTTGCCCCATATTGCACCTCCAGGGTTGTACTGGTAGAACAGGTGGTACCAACCTTTGTAGTATAATGGACCTGTTATCCACAATGGTCCGAGAAAATTCGTACATTAGAAATTTATGAATCGAATGAAAATGACTTGTTAAATTGATTTGTTGCGGTTATTTTTTCTTTTGTAAAACAATACATTTTTGACATAATTTTGATAATGACTTACATAATTTACTGACACAACGATCGAATTAATATTATGTACACGCGACTCATTTACCCCTGTTGCATTTGGTGGGGGAGATTCGACACATACTATGTTGCTCGGACTCTTCAATATTACCCCGTGTACTCGTGTCGGACACTTGACACTCAGACATGGGTTACGACACTCAGACACTTCATTTTAAACCAAAACATGAAAACTATCATAAATTAAAATAGATAAATCCGGCATTTGAACACGCATTCATGTTAGATACTTTTAACCGAATTCGAGCAACATAGATTGACAGTAATGGTCCAGGAAATGAAGTTGATTGACATATTAAAATCCAGCTTATCAATTATAATAACAAAAAGATTATTACCGTTTGGATCTGATATAGAACAATGTGACGTTCAATCGACAATGACCACGATCACGACCACAACCGGAAACAAAAAACGGAACAAGTTAATACTCCGTATTAGTTATATAATTATATATAATGTCTAAAAAAATACATATAACCCGTACATATATAGCCCGTAATTTTGGCTGCTCAAATTATAATTAAACTATTGTGATTAGCTTAAAAATTTCTTAAATCGACCAATCCCAAATTCGTTTTAAAATAAATACGAATACAATCATTAATCATATATATACTCTGTCATCTTTGCCTGGAAACTCTCGTTCTTCAATTTGAGTTCGGATTTTCTGTTTCATTTTTGTGTATTATCTTATGTCCCACTATCTTTCTATTTGACACATAAACATCAAACATTACAAATAAGTAAGGACGGTGTTAGAAGATTAAGAGAGTGTGACACAATATGGGACACGAAAGTGGGAAACCGGATCGGGATTTCAATTTCCTTTTCAATAAAGATTGTCAAACCTATATTACGTTTGCGTATAGGTTACAATGTATTTGGTCAAAAAATAATATACGTGGTTTATCATCAAATTAGGCTTCAAGTTTAACAAGTTGACAATATATCTCGAGTTCGATTCTACAATGACATGCTAAGAGTCAAAACGTAAAAATGGTGAGTTTGAAAGTCCTTGTGATCGGACCCGTCTCAAATCCGAACTAAAAATAATATAACACCGATATTAGACATAAAATAGTCGGAAAAAAAAAACAAAAGGTAAATTTATTTTACCGTTCATCCAGTTTTTCCGAGGTTGAAAATGAAAAGCAGTTCTCTGCCAAGCTAATTGAACGTCATTCCAATCATAGAAAGGCAATTTAACCCCACGTAACGGTAAATCATTAGCCTTTTCCGAAACACCGTGATTTTTACCTCGAGTTACCTTAAACAAGACATTATTATCTTTATCTTGTATTACGCTAGCCAAATTCTGTGGAGGAACCCTTAAGCTCATATCATCATTAACTTGTTTATAATTATTAATATTATAATTTGTTTGAACCATATTATGTTTATTATTGTTGTCAACCAAGCCCATTATCAATGCAAGTATCATGAGCCCACCTAATATGGCTAACCCGGCTCGCCATGATCGCCTCGTGACCCTTGCCCCGTTGGCTAGCCCATGGGGTGAATGGCTGGGAGATAGCGGCGCATATGAGTATGGTAGTTCTGTGTTCGAGCATGTTACCATGTTTTTTTTTTTTGAATTTGTGGTGGCGTTGAATAATGTTGATGATTTTGGAAAATGGTTAGGAATAATGTATGTAGGAAATAATAAGGTTTGTTAAGGGAAAAGAAGAGAAAAAAAAACGTGGTTGCAAACAGTTTGACTAGTTATCTAATTATAAGAGGTGTTCGGGGAATATCATATTTATGACAAATTCTCATTTGTGACGGACACTATCCGTCGCAAGCTTAAGGCGGATACCATATTCTCTCACAAAATACCCATCAAGGGTGAGTGGAGAAGCACATGGGGGGTGCCCACCTTGTCCCCTCTACCCATTTCCTCTCACAAAATATCCGTCGCAAGATCCGATCCGTCGCAAGCAAGACCTACTGCATATTTATAGGGTGTTTTATGTATGAGAATTTAGAAGATGTACTTAGAAAACACAAAAGGGAACATACATTCGAATGTACTACCTCATATTTAAGTTATTTTTGAGCTAATATGTATTTTTTTCTGAGCTTTTTTATGTTTATAGGCCACATTTTTATTTTTTTGCCATCAAAACTCGAAATATGAGTTTATATATAATGTTTTTGAGCATATTATATTTTTTTGAGCTTAATGTTTAAGCAAACTAGCTTATAAACTTTGTAGTATAACTCATAATCTTTAAAGTAAAACTCAAAAACTTTTTCATGAAGCTCGAAAATTACACAACTGGTGGTATTACCTCAGATCTATAATCTACTTACTAGCAAGCAAGTGATAGGTTAATTCATGTTTTGTTGATCCTAATCGGGTTAGGATTTGGACTATGTTCGATAGAAGAATATATATCGAGTCTCTTATAAGATAATATCATTTTAAAATATATAATGTCGAATATATAGAGGTTAATATAATGTGAAGCGGTTATAAGAAATTGGGTTAATTTTTTGTCCAATTTCGATAATAATAAATAGTAATGTAATTATCTAAGATTCTCTAATACAAAAATTTGCATTTAGAAAAAGACTTCACTACTTAAAGCATCTCAATTTTTGTAAAGACTAGAGCAATTTTCATGTACGCTATTGTGTATTTGTATTGAGTGGAATTCTCAAACAATTTCCATCCTAACGTAATCACTTTATTTTTCTAACAAGATATTCAAGTTTATCGAAAGAATTCTTATATACATCAAATTTCCTTAATATAGTTAGTGCGTATGATAATTTATCACACGTACTAATTATTAAGGAAATTGGAATTTATTTCCTTGTTGATTAGCATCCTCAAAGAATTTGCATCCTAATGTAGTTACTTACTTCAGAAAAAACAAAGTAGAATCCATGTCCTTTGTATGATTTTCAAAGTATAATACTCCGTAAGTTATTAGATTATCATGTTGGGAAGATCCACATTAATTAAAAGATGACAGAGTTTACTATTTTATAAGCTAATGCGCTAATTTCTTTAGGGAGTTGTTAAATCTCGCACACAAATTTACTCAATCCTACACATTTAATCTCCTTATTCTGAGTATATCCCTCTCATTTCTCACCCCACCAATAAAGAAACAAGAGAGAGAGTGGAGGAAAGAATGATGGAAGACTAAAAGAAACAATACCTTCCTCGACCCCCCTCCCTACACTGACTTCCTCCCCCACCACTCTACCAGCGCCGCCGACTACCTCTACATACATACACCATCCCCGCTCCGAACACCCATACGCTACACTCGACGCCGCCACAATGAAACTGACCCACATGCCCATGGCGTCAAAGCAGGTCCATAGAAAACTAGCGATGATTAATGCCATTAACCACAGCCCACGAGCGACGACTCATAGCCACAGACCACCACTGATCGACGACGCGCATAAATTGGGAAGGGGAGTTGGGTCGACGCACATCGGCTAGGACAGAAGTGGGTTCGACGAGACGGCGGTGACAACTGACAACTATAGTTGGGCTAGCCGACGATGACTCGAGTCGACGTTGTGATAAATAAGGAGGAACAGGGCTGAAGGGAGGGGTAGTCAAGGAGAGGGGGTTGGGGGGATGACGCCATGACGGTAATTTTAGGTTTTTTTTTAGAGAAAGGGTATAATTGGAAAAAAGTGATAAATTGTGTAGGAAATGGTAAAAGTTTGTGTAGGATTTAGCAACAGCGTTTCTTTATTGTCAATAGATTTTAGAGTGAACATCAATTACTTATGAAGCGGAGTCTCCCTCCTTCATTTGGGTACGGTCCAGAGCCCGTTTACATAATTTAACACCGATCGATCTAAGGATTGTGATTGGATATTATTATACTAAATCTTATTAGAAGAAGAAGAAATTAGAAGGGGAATTTTAGAGGAACTTGTACACCTCCTTGTCTATTTACGTCAAGTAAACAAAATAAAAACGTAATTGCTCTTTCATGGACAAGTTTTACTCTTTCATGGACTATTTTACATAAAATTTCCAAACCTTGCCCTTGGTAAAAAAAAAAACAAAATCAAGTTCTTTTTTCCTCTTCTCCTCTAAAAACTTAAGCAAATGCTCATCAAATTAGTGAATTAGATACCACAATTTCTTTTGTTTCAAATTAGATACCACCTAAATTAAACTTGAGGGAGATTAAATTAGGGTTTATGAAAATTAAAATGGATGGGGAAAGGGATGGCTGCGGTGGCAGGGGATGATGGCGGCGTCGTTGGTGACCGTAGTGCGGTGGGTGGCTGGCAGGGTTGTTGTATGGCTGTCGTTCAAGAAGAAACAGAAGGTTGTCACTTGTCAGGCGTGGGTGACGATGGTGCGGTGGTTGTGTGGGTCAGGGCGGGCAGAGGGAGTGGAAAAGGGTGGCGAGTATGGCGGCACATGGAAGGGGGCAGTGGGTGACGGTGGCACGGTGGGTGGGTGGTGGTGGTGACTGGTGAGGATTCTAGCACTAAACATAGATCTAAAATGAAAAGAATAATGTTGAAATGGGAGGGGTAAAATGGTCATTTGTGTCCATGATTGAGTAAATCATGTCTATGAATGAGCATAACCCAATAAAAAATATCACCATCAAAGAAAATTTCAAAGGACTTAAACTCATGAAATCAAGCTTATAGTGGGCCAATTAATTACATTGTGTCATTGTGCATGTGTCTTTTACGTGCGAATCACTCGTCTTGGTCTTAAATTACATATCTATTGTCTTTCAAAAATCCAAATATTACTCGTTCGAAAGATTCTTAAGCACTCCCAATTAACCGTATCTGTAATGCATCGTCTAATATTTTGAAGTAAAATATTGTTCGAGACTATGAAAGGAATGGTGTATTGGTATTTCATACCACACAAATATTCATTTGAGACGGACATTATTCGTCTGAAGTTTAAAATGCGTCAAATACTTATCAAATTATCAGACTTATTGCCTACAAAATACCAAAAGCTTTGTCTTTATTACCACCATGCAAAGACGAAGCTACAATATGGCCAAATGGGCCATGCCCCGGGTGAGTTTCATAGAATATATTTCAATGTAATGTAATTGGCCCAACGGTTGTTAGCCAATTAGAACTCAACAGTCTTGATGGCTTAAAGGGTAGCAAGTTCAACCCCTGGTAGCCGTGTTGTTTAGGCTCTTTTCTTTTCATTTTAGTTTTTGGCCTTTTTTAGAAAAAATTTGTTCATGCCATATGAATATATGATTCTCCATCCATTGACTACTACAATACTACGTATTTGTGTGATGTTTTTGGCCTTTTTAATTTTAGTTTTTTTTGGCCTTTTTTAGAAAAAAATTAATTTTAGTTTTTGGCCTTTTTCAGAAAAATTATTTGTTTTAAACAAGACTTTAGGGTCGCCGAGGCTCTGATATTATGCAAGGCACCATATCGACCAAAAACTCAAGTTGATGATTGCACCATCCCAAAAACTATTTTAAAACCCTCCCAAAAACTATTTCCTAATTATTTCTATTTTTTCAAAAACATCTAATTTTCGTTATCTTTTCCTTTTTGGAAGGCAATTTTCGAAAACACATGAACTATTCAATTATTAATGTGTAACTACTATTCATCACTTTATCTCATGTATTTATTTAATCTTTTTTTTAATGTATAATAACTATATTACTATATTTTTTAACACAAACAAGAAATTCACAAAAATAATTTCATTTGCCAAATTCGCAATCCCATGTTGAAGATTGAAAAGGCAGTACAAATGTACAATGCTACAAACCCAATTAAAATTTACCAATACACTTTTCACCAAACCCAAGCACCAGAGGATACAATGGATTTGAATTTGTGGACCAAAAACACAGTTGTTGATTGTACCATTAAAAAGCCCACTAAAAAAGCCCACTAATAATGCCCAATAAAAAAGCCCACTAAAAAAGCCCACTATGGCCCAATAATAGAAATAACCATAACATTAAATATAAGTCTTCTTATAAATAATGCAGGATATATGTAATTAGCTGTGCATGACTTGAAGATTAGTCTACACTAAACATGATTAAAGCTTGTGTAAGATTTGAGTATGCTCCCTCCATTTAACCAAGGCCTTCAAAAACTGTTTAACCTGTTCATTTCAAGCACAAGCAACGGATTAGCGCTTGTGACGGATTTAATCGAGTAAAGAGGAATGAAACCGACGAGCGTAGAACAAAAAGTCACCTCTAAAGGATCTTTCAAAGAGTAAAACGCCTTGGTTTCTTTTGGAATTGGGGATACTAGAATCCCGTAGCCTTGCTTTCTCTTCCGAAGGACCTATCAAATGAATGTGGTTGAAATATTAGACGATCCCTCGAGAAATTTGTTGTTAGTAAATAAATTATACGGAGTATAGTGAAGACCAGCGATAAGGGTTTATTTTATACCTTAAACGCATCTTCATCAGTCCTGTCGTCCCCTATATATATCGGGAGTACATCATCACTGCTAGTCAATCCTGAAGCATGTGTGTTCAAAGATTAGTTTGTAAGAAATTTAAAGCACATATATATTAAACTAAGCATTTTATGCGGAAAAAAAAAATCTATTCTGAAGACCAGAAACATACCGAGGGATTCGAGGAGAAACTCGACTGCCTTCCCCTTGTCCCAATCAATAACAGGCCGAACCTCTAAAACCTACATAAGATTAACAACGTGAAGCAAGAACGATCGTCAATTTGGAAAGTTAAAATGAGACGGTCATACACCTATACATATTGATAATCACTACTGTACATAGCTAAAGGAGAACATATAAATACTCTTATACGGAGTAATCGAGTAGATGAGGATACCTTCCGGCCGTGAGTTAACCGTAAGCGAGGATAATTTTTAAGGACATCATGCACGCGCTGAGCAATTGTAGGCCAATTCTGCAATATTCAAGTAGTTCAACATTTACGGAATGAAAAATGTTCTAAAACAAGATACAGGACTGCTGGTAAGTAGAGACTCACTTTCTCATTTACATTACGGTAATGGACAGATGTACAAAACTTGTGATTCTCTACATTCACGCCTTTGATATCCCCAGTTGTCTCGACAAGGGTTTTAAAAACCTGAAAGTAAATCATCAATCACATTAGTCCCAACAATAGCAATCCCATAATCATATATTTAAACGAGTGATACATAAAGAATTGGGTTGGTCTCCCACAAGAATAAACACTCCTCATGACATTCATAAGTACTGTACCAGTTTTTAATAGCGAAAAAAAAACAAAAAATATTGTAAGATTCGAGTACCTCGTTGATCATGGGTAAAAATTCTTTTGCTGGCTGGAAGAGACTTACTTCCTTACCCTACAAAAGACGAATCAACAGGACTTATATCTGTCAAATTTACATTCAATAATCTCGGAATTTCGGATTTGAAATAAGAAGGGAAAGAGGGTTATGAATGCACCTGCAGGTCAGTAGAGTTAAAAGAGATAGAGTGGGCATCAGACACTTTGTGCTTCGGACCGACAATATCCATCCCATGACTACCGGCGTAGTATAGTTCTGTTAGACCTACCAATTCATAAACCTGAACACGTGCATTTTGATTACTTCCTCAAAAAAAAAAAAAAAGATCAAATTCGGGAAAAAGGGGAAAGAATATGGAGTTGCCATTTACCTTATCACGGCTTCTTCCACTTATAATTGCTGTTGGAAAATACTTGGCAACATTTCTCACAGCATTACGCATCTATATATATCAACAAGTTTATTAGAAAATTTTGCAGTAAAAAATTGATATGATTAATAAACAAGTAGAATGTTTAGAGTTCTTACATCATCAGACATAAAAGCCTTATCAGGGTCATCTACAATCGGAGAAAGGGTACCATCGTAGTCCAAAAAAACAGCAATCTTTTTACCCTTTGCGAAACTGGTAATTCTTTCAAAGTAACTCAAGGCAGAAGGATGTTTAATCTATAAATTCACATTATAAAGGGAAAAAGACAATAAGCAAGAAAATTTCTCTACATGACGTGTAATACGTAAAAGCTAAAGTCATTGATCTTTACCATCCACGAAGTGTAAGCAAAATCGATATCATCTAAAACAGTCCCGGCCTTGAAGTCCTTGAGAAGCTTCTTACGCGGAGGAGAAGAAGATCTCATGGCATCTAACCATCCATTAGATAAGACGTCTTCAAGCTTACTCGGTTTTTTCTTGGGGATCGGTATATACAACCCTGTTGAAAATGATGACCCTGGATTTGAATGGATACTTACTCTAGGATCTTTTATAGGGGACGAGTCTGTTAGAATAGGAGAAGGTTTTCCCGACAACATATTTTGTACGCAAATCAAGATCTCTTAATTCCTTTTTAATATAGTAACAAGAAAACTCGATAACAGAAATTCCTTCTTCTTAACAACTAAACTATGCTAGTTAGGACAGCGTAGTTAAACTATGTAATCTTCTTTTTTCCAGGTACTTTACTATCCAACTCTTTTGTCGATGAAGAACCACCTCTTTAATGTTTTCTTGTCGTTGCAACTAGGCGAATTTTCCATTAAGCATGAAGCTCCTGAAGGCTGATCATAAAACATGTCGATTTACAAGTCAATTTCATTGAGTAAATTATGGTTACAAATCAAATATAGAAGAAATATATCAACTACTGGTAAATTTCGCAAGGAAATTACCTTGTCATATCGAATGCAAAGCTGCATTTACACAAGTAAGCTGAACATTATATGCACAATATTAAGTTCCCCTGAAACAAAATAAATTCAACTTATCTACCATTAATCATAATCAAATATATTGTACACGGAACATTGCTGTCAATCATTAAGTCACTACACACAAACAAAGAATTAATGAGTTGAAGAGTTAAGAATATACTTTGATGAAAACTTCTAGGGCTAAATCATTATATTTATGTACTTAACAAGACCCGAGACTCAAGAGTCAGGAGACCATCACCATTTAAGACTTCGTATTTTAGCCTTCAATGTATTAAATTTTCATTACTATATATGCCCAACTACTATCGCTCACAGGGGACATCAATAAGCTCCTAACACATGAAGTTATGTCCTAAATTATAATGTTTTCAGCAAGTAAATTCTTAAAAGCTAAACTGGACCACGTTAGATCAGTAGACGTTGTTTTCTATGAAAAACCAAGGCGAAACAATTCCACAATAACCAAACCACAAAAAACTAGCATGAGATTGTGTTACATGCAACGCGTACTGAGACCAACCCACTAACCCTATACAAACGTAAAAAAACCAGGCTAGTCCCGCATGTTAATATCTTATACAACTCAAACAAGACCCTGATTCCTTCCAATAACACGGGTTTAATCAACCATGTAGTATAATAAATTTGTAAAAACGATCGCCTACCGACGCCGTCAGCAGATCAAATGTAAAGAGACTTGTCACAAGAAGTTAAATTACCAAAAAGCTTGATAGTTAATTCAGGTACAAAGTGCTCCCACTAAAAAGGACATTCCAATAATATAAAGTTTGTAAAAAGAACAAAAATTGATGGTACATTTAGACACACAATCTTCAGAAATAAAAATAATATAAAAAACAGAGAAATAAATTTCTAGTCGGCCAAACCTCAAGTGTTTCACTTTCACACAGACAACTTTGTTTTTTTGTTTGTAACAATAAACCAAATAAAGCTGAATTGCATTGTGAAAAGGTAGCAATATTTTTACTAGAATTATATAAACTCACTATCTAGAGTAAATACAAGACCAAATAAAGTTAAAAATGTACAGTCAAGTAAAATGTAAGTGAAGAAGAAACAACAATGTCCTACATCTAGTTAAAAGACATATGTTAAGACACCAACCACTGAAAAGTATCCCTGACAAAGCCTTTAGTTTTTCTTTAGCCAAGAGATTGCCACTCCATTGTACTCCATTGTTGAGAACTAGAAAGCGACAAATTAGTCTAAGGACATTTATGTAGTTTAGGAGGACCATGTAATTATGTTGCATGAATATCTTTGATTCTAGCAAAATGTAACTCTCAAATCTTTCTACTTTTCGTCATGTTATTAATGTCGAAATCCCGACTAATCGATGGTGGATGGTGGAATAAAGATTTATATAGCCCGACTACTTGATCCGTTTGACGGGTCTACCTGATAGCATTAAAGATTTTAGAAGAATTGACATAGCAAGAAATTCATTTAATGCTACGCAACAAGACAAAGGCGTAAAAATCTTCCTATCAATCAATCATAGGTAAACTATTCATGCGTTTACTTGAAAGCGGAATTGTATGACAAGAAAAAGGTGATGTAACAATCTTCTATCCTCATTCAAAATAAAAAAGAAGTGATGCAAGATATGATAGCATGATTAGGAAGTATCATAAGCTATGCACTATGGTAGGTCAAAAACCAACAAACAGATAAACTAAATGATCTTTTTCATTACTCGGCCTAATTTCGATAGGAAGCAACACAACACCGTAGTAAAAGCAAACTCAAATATAAAAATGCGATATCGGACAAGGGTTAATTATATAATAACAGTGTGCCTAATGATTTATTAGCTAAGTTGATTGTGATATAAATTAGGTGAAGTAAGGAAAAGGCTATAGCTACCAAGCCAAGTGCTTTTAAATGTTACTTTAACATCAGCACTGCAGAAAGAAAACAACAGCTAACTCATTAAATTACATTTGTGATTAAGACACTTCTGTGAAAACTAGTTCATTTTCAAGCAATGTGACCTGCAGCAAACTTCCAAACAAATATAGCACATATAGGCCTTTATGTACTATACTATTTCAGATCACAGTAGTTGGCCCTTGCAAGATAAACAAACACCACCTGAAACATTGTACATTATTGTTTTATTCATTGGGTGAAACATCATTGTCTATGAAACAAATATGCTAAGTACTCCTTCCATTAAAATCCAATTTTCCGGGTTTCACATTTTTCGTGAGAGAAATTTAGAATTTACCGGACACTTGGATATGAGTTGACGGAATTCAAAACAAAGACACTTTAACTCATCGAGATGATAAGGCAAGGGTTAAAATTAAGATATTTTTTAAAATACCCGTGGGGACATGCACTCGTTGTCATTTGTGCACTGAGTAAGCAACGAGTATACTAGACCTTCGTTCTTCTCCCCTTGTTTGGATGGGAGATTTGGGAGGCAAACCGAAGGAAAGAAGGGAGATGGACACTTTTCCATATTTGGATTGAGAGTGATCTTAATCCGAAGTGGATTGGGTGAAACTTGAAACGAAATTTTAAAATGGAAAGAGAGTGATGAAATATCTATTTTTCTTTCCACTAGCTATAAGCCAAATTAACGCCTGAAATTTTTATTACGCTCCCTTCCTCTCCTTTCCCTACTCGAATTGTATCCAAGGAAACCCTTATACTCTAAACTAGCTCCAAACGATCCCCTAGTATGATGGAGGCAATATGAGTATAGCTTTGTAAATGAGTGGAGTAAAAAACGATTCGGTCAAAACACGGCTTGAGTTAGGTTTAATGGATTCCTTAATCCAATCTGTAGCTAGCCTGATCTCAATCTTTGATAGGCACGCTCTTTTGATCTCATTTCAAAAAAAATGTGTATTTTTTACTTCATACTACCATGCAAAAAATCAAACCCAAGTGTAACGGTACCACTCTTTTTGTAAGAGGCATTTTTGAAAAAAAAAAAATACTTTGGGGTAATTGAATTCGGTGAGATGGAGTAATGAACTAAACAAATATAGAGACGAACTTAAAGAGCTATTTCAAGCATTCTGCTCGGTATCACAAAATGATTCTCAACCGTACCGTGAAGTCGGGTTCTCTTTAGATAGATTGGGTCAAGCTTGAGATCGAGCTAGAGTCCTCTTGACCCCTCATGTTTAAGCTTTCTCAAAACTCTACCCTTCTAGTGTTAGTCATTTATATATTAACATACCAAAATAAAATATACATAAGCTCTAAGTTTATCAAGCATATTAACTACTCAAAACCTTTCAAACATATTGGGGCTTAAATCAATTAATACAACTCAAAATCACCAAAAATTAAAGCTCAAAATGTCGTCTTACTCTAGAAGTTTGTAAAACCGATTTATTTGGAAACTAACATTCTACTTGAATGAATCACGATATTCGTAAATGTAACTCTATTTTACACAATTTTAGTTTAAAACGACATTACACGAGAATAACCGACTCAAAATCGAGTAGGGAAGAAAGAGTTTCGCTACATTTCCATTTAAGGAACTAACTAAGATTCTATGGGCACCTAAATAGAGCAAAAAACATTGCAAATTAATACTACCACTACTATTAAACAACAATGTCTAGCATTTAACATGAAAGGGTCAAACACCTAACTTTCACATTAATTAAATAATTGGGAAAATCACAGCTCTCACGCATCCAACCACCAAATTCCCGAAACCAATACGAGACGGTCTCACACAGTAGGACGGTTTTATTCAATAACTTGTTATTATATAATGAAAACAACTACCACAACCACAAAATAAAATACTGCTCCCTGTTTTAAAACAAAATGAATGACAATTCACAAACAAAAACACTAAAATAACAACAAAGTTTTAAAATTTATCATTTTTCTACACGTATTTGTATCCAACGTGCGGTCCTTCATCACATTACCTGAATTCCACCATAATAAATGCCCAGAAAATTGAATTTCTGAACAAAATAGAAATAAAAATAGCAGAAAAAACATTACTGAGATTATGAAAGTCATTATATTTGCATGTTTCACCGAAATAAATCAGAAAAATTTGCTGGGGTTTATACCAATTATTAATGCAGCTCATAAAATATGAATAAATAATAAGTATAAGGTAAAAGGGGTCCGATATCAATTGATGGGGAAAAAACCCCATAATTAAGAATAAAATAAAATAAATAAATTGGACGTAATTAATTTCAATTACCTGAATTTACAAATGTAGAATGAGGCACCAAAGTTACTGTATTATTGTAGTATATTACAGGAAAAACGAGGAATTATATTGAGAAGAGAAATAAAAGATGGGAAATTTTGGTAGGGGAGAAGCGGTGGAAAAGGGAGTTGATATGAAGGGAATGGAGAGAATGGAAATGGAGAAATAAGAGGCAAACAAGTGTTGGTATTTATAGAGTTTCATACTCCCTACTATTTATTAAGGTCGTGTTTCAAAAGCCAACTTGTCTAGTTTTGCCCCAATATTGGAATTTTTATATATTATTATAGTTTTCATTTTTTGTTTAAATTGGAGTACATATTTATGAGAGGTGGCTACGAGTCGGAGTCGGGTTCGGGTTAGGAGTGGGTTAGAGTCCGCTTGCCTTACAGTGAACCGGTTCAATGGGTTGTGGGCCGGGAATATGAAAGGGAGAATGATCGAGAGGATAACCACCCTGTCATCCACATGGTAAGCGGCGGAGACAAAATGGACATAAGGAGGACCTCCAAAACCTAATCGCCCCGGTCGGAAGCGCCAAAGAGGAGAGGCTAGTTGTCGTCAACCCCTAACATAACAATAGACGTTTCTGACTATAGGCGCATAGTGATGAGGCCTCATCACGACTCGCTCGTCCTCGACCTGAAAATTAGCACTCGAATAATCAAGAGGTGTCTGGTACAAATAAGAGTCTACCCCACTGTACAAAGAAGCTTTTGAGCAACTCGGCTTCAGACAATGCCACCTAAAACCAGACGACGGTCACTTTATGGTTACTCTGGAGAGGGACTGACCCCAATGGGAACCATACTATTACTCGTCCTATTCAAAAATATCAAGGGCATAAATGAGGGCAAGCCACCTTCGTGCTGGTAAATGTTGTACAACACCCTAATCAAAAGAGAGACGCTGAATGTACTGATATAAGTCTGGCCGCTAATGATAACCCTGGTGTACATATCTGGCGCCAGGAGAGCAGAAAGACTCTATGGCATCCAGTGCAACATCATGGCCTTCTGTTCAGTTAAAAATACCGCAAGCGTACGGGTCAATTGTAGATGCTTACGAGTCGATCTCAGGGAAGTAAAGTTAAGTACTAGTCGATTTAGATTATACTTTAGCTATGAGGAATCAATAATAGAGAATTAACTAGACTAAATTTATAATCAAATAACAACGATTTTAATCAATAACTAAAAGGTCTAAGGTCCGTAGTCTCGTTATAGGTCGACAAGCTCTACTAAGGATTAATAATTACCAAATCACTACTCGGATTAGACACTACCTAATTTGCTATTAATAACTCTTCCGGGTCAATTAAACTCCCTAATATTGATCAACCTACCAACTTCCATAAGCAAATTAAACCAAGTAGAGGCATTAAGTTGATAGTTGAGTCCTAATTATCAATTAGACACTTCCATGAATAACTAATAATCAAAGATGAGATTAGTGTTCTAAACTAAACCGTCTTACTTCCACAAATTGATTTAGCTTTAACCTATTATTAGATGATGAACTTGGTGGATAAATCTCGTCACAAAACAATTCTCAATTCCCATTGAACAATTAACTTGCTTTTAGATTTATTCAATCAAAAACAACAATCCAATTCAATATAAATCTTATCTAAATCCGAGATACCAATTAGATAATCAAAATTAACAATTTAATTCATGCTTGTCATCCCTACAACGATTCTACAAACCCTAGATGGGAAATAACTCACTCATAATAAAAGAAGACAAACAATTCATAATTAAAACAATATAAGACATAATTAAAAGAATAGATGAAAGAATACTTGTAATTAAAGAATCTGAATGTTGAATAAAACGAAATATAATTGCAATGATCCAAAGAGCGAAGTAATTAAATCTTAATCTAGAGAGTTCTTATAATTAGGGCTAATGATATTCTAAGCATAAGATAAAAACAATGTATGAAAAACTAAGTATCCAAGAGTTTCTTAATAATAGGTCTTTTATTAGAACTTGGAAACTAAGCTAAATTGGACTTTCCAAATTTCAGCCGCAGCGCCCCCGCCCGGGGCTCATTTCACCCCGCCCAGGGGAGTACTTCTGCCCAATTCTAGCTTCAAGTATCAATGTCCCCGCCCGGGGCTCATTTCACCCCCGCCCGGGGGAGATCTTCTTATCCTTTCTTCTTCATAAAATACTTCAATCTCTATGCTCATGACATCTAAGCTTTTATCCTTCATTCCAATGTCCGAGAACTCGTTTCTCATTACTCCTATCATGGATACCTTTCCATGGATGGTTCGTTTTGACCTAAAACAAACACGAAATATACAAGCGTAGTATATATCAAAACATGACGAAACCATGCAAAGCTAGCCTAAAATCATATCAAGGGGAGTCAAAATAAGCCTAATTAAGCTATTAAATACACGTAAAATAAGCACTTAAAACCTTCAGAACTCCACGGTCAGAGAGCAGAACGAGTCGGAACCTAGAGGGATCGTCGAGGGTAACTCTGACAAGAAAAAGCAAAGAGACCCTTAACATCCAACAGCGGGGGCAGGTGTCAGTTCCAGGAAGGAAAAGTAAATTGTCACAAGCTCCCAATGCCAGGGGTAGGTACTACTACGATACAACTATACCGTGGATGCTCCGTGATAATAGAAGAAGAAATGACGCTAGTGTTCAGAGATCGAATGGTGGGAGTAATAGAAAGAAATAAGGATGTCTTTGCTTACTCCGCCGACGAGATGCTGAGAATGGACAAGGACGTCATAATCCACAAGCTGAAAGTCAACCCGTCATACAAACCGATCAAGCAGAAGAAGAGAAACATGTCAGCCAAAACTCTACCATTAAAAAAGAAGTGGACAATCTTCAACCCACGAAATTTAATGAAAAATACGATTATCCATAGTGTGTCGCTAACATTGTGATGGTGAAAAAGGCCTACGGAGCTTGGAAAATGTGTATTAACTTCACAAATCTAATCAATGTGTGCCTTAAATATTGCTAGCCCCTGCCGAGAATTGATAAACTAGTCCACCAGTAGTCATTATATGTTGAGTTTCCTCGACGCCATCAAATACACCTCTGGTAAACTAAAAAGGGTAAGTGCCCATTCATAACAAGTCACAGTATATTTATGAGCAAGACTATGCCCTTCAGCCAAAAGATTCTCATGGGCCAAATTCAATTAGCGCCTCCGAAGTCATCCTTTCAATATAGGCAAGTTGACCGCGCAAGCCGAGAATAAGCGCCTTTGCGCAAACCGCCTGGGAATTAGTGGCGTCAACTTTCTTTTCAATATCATGAAGAGCTTGGAAAGTATTAAATGCTCCTCCAAGCACGACACATATTTGGCCTTCCAAACAGCAAACCATTGATTTTTAACCTCGAAGATAAGGCAAAACCCTTACCCTAGGCGTCCTACAGCCTTCAAATCCTTTCTATTGTCGTGAAAAGCATTGAAGTAATGGGTAGCATCGTCACAATAGAGAACCTTCATGTTTGAGACACACTACTCAAATTGGCCAAAGTTTGTTGCATTTGTATAGCCAGATCGCACATGCGAGTAGGCATGTTCTCAAGAGGCCTTGGGGGGGGGGGGGGGGGGGGGGGGGGACAGATCCGGAAAATAGAGCATCCGAAGAATGAACGATGGTAGAGGGCCGTCCACTTCAAAAGGAATCTCCTTCCATATAAGAATATAGTCCACCTGGTCTTGATTAGGTTGAGCCTTATCTTACTAAAAAAAAAGTCGAACATATTGAAAGAAAAAGAGGTAAACATTGAGATATCTACTACATGCATATCATAATTAGGCTTAATAAAATGTTTACCCACATCAAAGGTCATGGCAGGAGCGGATCACATATCTTCTTAATCATGTGGTTGCCCGGTTCGGTCGTAACTTTCCGCTTACCATCCTCCGGGCAAGAGTTGAGCTCCAAAATCCACCATGGGAAGAATCTGCTTCTGAACGGAATGAGAGTGCTCTACGTGGATAAGTGACAATGCTCCACTCTCCTAACGAAGAGGAGAGGGAGAATGATGGCTAGGAGATGAAATCTTCTCCAAAATATTACCACGAGAGATCTACGGCTTGATTACAGGCTCGACCACCATCTGGGCCCTAGTCACAGGTCCCGCCCCAGTATAAGGCACGTCATGAGCAGACGTCGAGGCATGAGGTACACCGCCACCCCTGGAGTAACACCGGCGCATTTGCAAAAAATTCTAGCTTACGAGGTTGAGAGCCGTCCATCTATCAATACCATTGAGATATTTGAAAGAAACTGGGCAAATTGGCTCGTGGTTATGGTCCAAACCTATCAGTTTCAGGTCGGAAACTGTAAACTCGAAACAAAAATAATCTGTAAGAAAATAAAAGCAAGATTAGTAAAGTGGGTAAAAATCTCAACAGGAAACGAGCGAAAAAGAGAGGAAGCCAGTCTTTTGGCTTAGATAATCCAGCAATACCGAGATGCTCGAAAAAGGCAAAAATTGCCTTTCACTTTCTCTGAGGGACGCTCAAGAGAGAAGGATGGCACGGTTGTCTCCATCCCCAGACCGAAATTTGTTTTGGAATGTCCCGGCTGCCTCCACTACCCCCTAACACTTCGGACGTACAAAAATCTATATATCCAGTCATACAAGATGTCAACAGCCGGATAAACAGTTACGGCGGACGGATACTTGGTAAAAGAGTACCAACCCTCAGTAAAAACGTTGGGAACCACGTTTATAGTAATACCTCACTTGAGAACCTCCAAAGATGGCTCAAACCCCGTGAAAACACACCACCTAGCGAATGCCACCAGATTCTTGGTTGATTGAGGGGTCAACTAGCCAATAGCCAAGGTTCCTTTGAAGAAGAAATCTTCTAAGAAGAGGTGTAAGTCTATACTCTAACTGATGCAGGTAAATGAGGATACAACCCTCTGTAAGATTGTATACCGTATTCAAGGGACACGAAAAAACAAAGGAATATTCTGAAGGGAGATAATAGTGCTCATACGCACATAAACAAACCCTCTCATTCTCATGCAAAGCTAAAAACCCTTAATTCGGGTGAATGGTCATGGGTAAAGCATATCTAGTTCTATCTAAGATGCACCACATCATCGTGACCACCGAGAGTTCAACGAGAGAGAGGGAAACAAACCTTTTCGGAGTTCACCTCCACAAGATAATCATCTGAATCTTCTATATCGGAACCTGGCTTAGATTTGAAGGTGGAGGTGCTTCCTATCGTGTCGTGAGATTTTTGGTTAAGTCCTTTAACAAGCGAAACCTAGTAGAGCCTCCTAAGGCTAGTCGGAAGCGAATGAGAATGGAAAGAGTGATAAGAGGGGCCGGTAAAGGAATCGCTACGAGAATTTGGGACATCAGATAAAACACCCTCCTCGAGTCCCAAAGTACTTACCTCCTCAGCACCCTTAACCAAAACTGAAACAAGAGTTGAGGGCTTAACCAATTCCATTCAATCACATAAAACAGCATCAACAATTCAGTGACAGGCAAGAGCATCAACACTACTTCAGGCTGAGCCAAGTGCAAGGCCATAAATCTTAAGGCAATTGTCCAACCGGGGACTCCACATTATTTTTCATCAATGTTAAGGTCCTAAGATACCAAAAAGTCCTGGAGAAGTTTCTCAAATAAATTCCATAACACGATCATAACAGTAAAGCAACATTAAGGCTCAATTCAGGGAGAAAGCTGACAGATTCACTTTTGTTCCACGGCATATTTCTGATTATGTATGATTAAGGCCAAAGCCAATAAGAGGTGGTTGAGAGGTCGTAGTAGTCCTTATCCAGCCAAGAAAACAGCAGCTAAGAACGCCAAACACAATCCTTTTGAAGACGGAAATAACATTGCCATTTTAGGAAAGAAACCAAGATACTTTTTCAATTTTTTTTCTAAACATTTACTTGGTTGTTGTGCTCGTCCTCATTAGGAGACTTTTGCATTTGCTTTAGTTTTTTATGTAAGGCTCTTTCAGCCCTTCAATGTTGTTTTAATTCAAGGTAAAGATCGTTTTGATGTATTGTCCGATATAAAGGATGATGTTAAGAATGTATTACTCATATTTTAATGAAATATAAACCTTAGAGTTTTGCTCTATTTCTGTTGACATGTGCATTTCTTAGTTAACAACCTTCAACAAACTTGTGCTAGTCTTAGTTTGTTGGCCTAAACTTTTCTTTTTCAATTGTGCTAGTCGTAGTGAATAAGCTAAGTTTAGTACTAATTGAACTTGAAACTATATGTGCTAGTCTTGATAATTTTAAGTTCATAGTTTTTCTCTCCCGTTTCTTTGTATCAATCCTTGGTTTCTTAACAAAACAAA
This sequence comes from Heliosperma pusillum, assembly GCA_022085475.1. Lineage (NCBI taxonomy): Eukaryota > Viridiplantae > Streptophyta > Magnoliopsida > Caryophyllales > Caryophyllaceae > Heliosperma > Heliosperma pusillum. The sequence goes on along the minus strand of JAIUZE010000256.1, from coordinate 53,761 downwards.
CTTGACTCCTGAGTTGGTGTTCCAAATTGGTTATTAGAGCTTAGGTTCATTTTTCCTTGTGAATTCATTTACCTAGCCACATTAAAAATACAAAAACCAACCCAATGAGTGAAGAGAGAATAACTTGCATTAAAGCTAGAATGGAGGCTCTAGCTTTAGCTGTCACTACTACGACAGGAGCCTTATATGAGCTGATAGAAAATCATCATGTTTTTGCTGGAGGTAGAGGCATAAGATGTGGAATGGGCATTTCCCCCACTAGGAGGCAAAGGGAGACCACCAGATAGGGGGTGAGATTTCTGACTCAGATGACTCCACTAGGAGCACGACCTCAAACACCATACACACAGATAAGCACCTCAAGGTAGACCAGCCTGAGTTCTATGGTAATTTAAATCATGCGACCTGTTAGAATGATTAAGAGACATAGAAATGGACTTTGAATATAAGGGTTATAATGATGTCAAGGCGTTTAAAGTAGCTATTCTAAAATTAAAGGCTATTCTTCCCTTTGGCATGAAACCGTGAGAAGTTTGACGGTTAGGGAGGGAAAGGAACCCATAAAATCATTGTCTAAACTAAAAAAAGAAACGGTTAGACAAGTTTGTTGTTGAGGATTATACTCATAACCTATTTATCAAATTGTTTAAGCTTAAGCAAGAAGAGAAACCCGTTGAGTCCTATCTAAGGGACTTTGAACAATTAACTTTACAGTGTGACATAGTTGAGAAGTCTGGGCAGAGAATTGCTAGGAACTTGGAGGGCTTAGACAAGAGGATTGCTGACGAGGTTAGAATGCAACCCCTTTGGTCATTTGATGAGGTGGTGAACATGTCTTTAAAAGTTGAAAAAATAGAAAATGCTAGCACTACAAGAATACTTAAGAGTAGCGTCCGAAATTAACGTTCGGTAAAGCAAAAAATCCGTCGGTAAATCAGTATACCGACTGTTTTTTCATAAATACCGACTTATGCCTTACACCCATGCCTTACACCAAAATCTTGTAGTGTAGAACTACACCCATGCCTTACACCAAACCCCCTACACTAGACCTCACACTAGAATTAAAATTGGGGAAGGTCCAAGAACCCTTGCACCTTGTGAACAGGAGCACCTAAGACAAGGGTAATTGGGTAAGGCACCCATGGGTAAGAAACCTAATACCCCCTTGGATGAAAAGAAGAAATGTTATCAATGTCAGGGGTATGGGTATTTCAAGAGGGATTGTCCATCTAAGAGGGCCATCACTGCAACAAAAGTCTTAGAGTGGGAACCTGAAGGCCTTGTTGAATATGAGTAGGAAGAAAAAATGAGTGAAAGGGAAGATGAGTCTGATCATGCCCTGATAGTAGCTCCCCCTGATATTGGTCACAACCTTGTCCTTCGGAGGGTTACGAATTCAGAACATCAACCCTTATAGGAGGATAAGAGATCCTTAATTTTCAGAAGCAGGTGAACCATTTAAGGGAGGGTATGCATTATTCAATGTTATTATAGATGAAGGCAGTTGCACTACCAATGAAGCCTCTGTCACCATGTTTAACAAGCTCAACTTGAAAATTAAACCCCACCCAAGCCCTTATAAACTCAGATGGCTTGGCAAGGGAGTAGAAGTTATGGTTGATCAGCAGTGCCTGACATCATTTTTCATTGGGAATGCTTTCACGATATCCCCAAATATTATTACTATGTTTATTAATCATGTGATTACTATTAATTCCTTGACAACTCGTGCTATTTTAACGGTTAATTCACTTCCTGCTAAAATTTTCAAACTTAAATGTTTAAATAAATAAAATATATTTTTTAAATCAATTGGTTAGCTAACTTTTTCGTAATTTCTTCTTTTTTTTCTACCTCACAACTAACCATGTTACTTTCACTACTCCCGTCGTCATTATTTTTATTTTCAATACTCCCTCGTATAACACTGTTATTACAGTACTCTCAGTGTTACTACTATTACTTTTACTACTCACGTTGCTGTTATAGTTAGTTTTACAACTCACGTTGGTGATTACTGTTTTGCTACATACAAAATGTTATCAGGCTTATATAATTAAATAAAATATACATATTTCAATTAAACAAATTTATTACTCAATTTTATCAAATTTAATTTTTACATCAGTTGTTTGTTTAATTGTCTTAGACACTATTCAACACAGTTTAGTTTAACTTTAACTAGTTCTATTCAACTCATCTCTTCACAAAATTAAGTCTTATTTCAACTCCATTTACTTCAACTCAGCTTCATTCAATTTAGTTCAATTAAGCTCACATCCATTTAACTCAGTTCGGCTCATTTCAGCCAAAAAGAACAGGGTCTTATATATTTAAATAAATATTAAGTACTTTATCCGTTTTTTATATATGACTTTCTCACATTTCGAGACACTCGTTTCTCTCTTCAATATCTATCAAAATATAAGATGAAACACATGATATGTATATTAATATGAAATAATTTTTTGTAACGGATTTAATGGTAGCATTTTTATAATTTTTAAACAAATATATTTTTATAAATATTAAATTCAAAAGCTTATATCAAAAGGGAAAACGTCATATATAAAAAATTAAGGCAGTATTAAATTAGAATGTCATTTAAAATAATTCATTAAATATTATATTTAATTATTGTACAAAACGGAAAACTTATGGAAAATTGTATCTTTTGAAAATCTTTATTTATTTGCCTCTTTATAATTTTCAAAACTCAATCTACCTATATTATTTATTTATATATGTTAAACAATTAAAAAAAATTATATATTTGTAAACTATATAGTATATGAATTTTTATATGTTTATGTCATTTCATTACTGTCCCTTAATTTTCGGATAATATAGAAAGTATTAGATATATGGTAATTTGTTGTATAAGTACCTTTTACTAATGCGACCTTTAACTTTTGATATGTTAACTACTCCCTTCGATTTGGTTCTTATCATTTGTTTTGGAGAAATATTTTAATCAAGTGATAAAAACCAAATAAATCAGGGGAAGTATGTCGCTAAATAGCTGATTGAGCAATGACTTGGATCTGAGTAGGCTGACTTCATATCATATTTTTTACAAGTTAATTTTTTTTTCAAATTATACAAACTAATTAAATCTACTTTAATTAATTTATTTTTTTTAATGAAAATATGCACACTTAAAACATATTTCTCGGTCAATTAATCATTCTCCCACCTTTTCACCCAATTTACACCAAAACAATTAAATCAAATCAATTGAGTAGATGTAAAAAGAAAACTAGATCAATAAGTGACATGAGCGTAGTAAAAAGAGTGAATAAAATGTGCCAATTTGGCAACTTAACTTTTATGCCCGGAACAAAAGGGAACACACCTATAAAAATAAAAAACTAGGGAGTAAACTTCATCTATACACAATGTAGAGGGTATTTATTAAACAAATTCTTATTTAAGACAGTAGTAATACAATCTTTAAGTTAAAACGGGTCAATTAGTATGAATAAGAGAATAGTAGCATGCATAGAAAACAACTACAAATTTGTTTTATATAATCAAGTATAATAATATACTACCCGTATTAATATTAAGACGAATATGTCCGTCTGAAAGAAGTCTAAGTAATTTATTAAGATATCTCTAGAGAAGGAAATGGGTAATTTATACCCCACCTAAACTAGGTAGAAATGGACTCTCCCCATTTCCGTAAAGATTACTCTTTTTCACTTTGGACATCAATAATCATAGAATGCATGCATGCACGCATCTCCTGTTTTTAAAGTCTCCTTCCTTCAATCGTTCAATTATATTATTGGATGATAAGAGATGCGTAAGCTGCAAATAGCGAGTAGAAAATTAAGGAACAACTTATGTCGTACGAGTAATTTAGACCGTGTGTTTTCGTACTGGAATTAAACTAACTAACGACTAGGTTGCATTAAAAGTTTAAAACAGACACAGACACGGCCACGGACACATGACACAACGTCTAGTAAAATTTAGGACACGGAATACGTTATTTAAATTTAATAAATATAAATATTTTTATAGTTATAAATAACGTAGGATTTTATTTTTTGTAAATGAATTTGGTATTAAATTTAAATAATTAAAGGTAAAATTTGACTTTGATTATAACTCATTCTCATTTCCCACCCAAACCTGTCTTCAAATCAATATATTTCAGTGTTTTGACCTCTCATTCCTTGTTTATAGGTGTCGATACATTTAGGTGTGTGTCCGACGAGTGTTGGTGTATCCGTTATCGGACACGGGACGACTGATTAATAGGAGTGTCTATGCTACCTAGCTTCGTGGTTCCCATTCCACAATAACTTATAAGTCTCCCCCTCCCTCCATTCGCATAACTTATTTACCGCTTTGACTTCTTTTATGTGGAAAAAGTATTTTAATTAACGGTAAATAAATAGTTAGGGTGGAAGGAGTAATATATTGAAGAAAAGCGAATAAATGTTGATCTAGAAAACATATTGACCGATCTATTAATATATTTTATTTGACTAGTTTGATATGTAATGTACATAAAAATATTTTTAATAGCATTGTTGTGAACTTGAGGTGAAATGCCCGTAAATGTTGATCTAGACATTGTTTCACATTGGTAGAGAAAAAGTAAACGGGCTAATTTATAAGTAAGTGAGCCGCTCTTCTTATCATCAATTTTTTTTAGGATAAAACTTCACTTGCTTGTAGACTGGACCTTTGCACCTAGTACTATAAACCCGTTGCAGAAGACTCAACAAGTGGTATCAAAGTCGACGGTTCAACTTGGGACTGTAAGGCATGATGTGGTGATGGAGATTTATGGCACGGGCTAACCGCCACCAAGCTCCATGCTACTCTGCTAGTTAGCTATAACAGAGTAGCCTAGTTAACTTGATGCAGCAGTAAGGATAGGGGTGCGGAGTAGCACAAAGTGAGGTCAACACACATTTGAAAGTGGGAGATTGTTGAGGTGGTCTTCCCATAAATGTGTTGAGCCATTATTGTCCCACATCGGTAGTAAAGGAGTGAATAGGCTAGTTACGGAGACTCAACAAGCTTATTGGACATGCATAATCAATATTATTGAAAACGAAATAATTAACAATATTTAAATAAATTCGTTTGATAAAATTAACGAAAAATATTGAATTTAATTGTAAAAATAACGGGAGTAGTCAAAGTAACAATAGTAGCCGAGGGAGTAGTAAAATAATAGTATTAATATGGGATGTAGTAAAAATTATAATATTAACAAAAAGAATAGTGAATGTTGTGTCTTATAATTTGATTGATAAATTTTATGTCTATATCATAAAAAAATGGTTAAAATAGTCACAATAATAATAGTAAACGAGCGAGTAGTCAAAGTAATTATATGAACCAAAATGTAGTAAAAGTAATCATAACAACAAGAGTAGTGTGTATCATAATTTATTTGATAAAATTTTTATTTATATTATAGAACAATATATTATAAATGACAAATAAATGTAATGCATTCTATTTTAAGAAAATAAATTTAAAAGGTAAATAGGACTAACCCTACGACCGGGAAACCAAACATAGTTTTACTAGAGGGCTGCAAACATCATCGACGTTTTAAAAAAAAAAAGACCACACTATCTTTTTCCTCTACTTTCTCTTTCTATCATTTATTCTTCTTCTTTTTCTCTCATCTTTTACACAATCACCCAAAAACATAAAAAAAACTTTAAAAAAAATTAGAAAGACGGTTTCAAGTAAAAATTCAACGGTAAAAATTCAACGGTAATCAATGACGACCAACGATTCACCGGTACGTTATGCAAACTCTTTAACGTAATTTTTTTTCTTCCTTAAGTTTTCTACGAATTATATGTTGATTAAAACAAGTATGCCTTACTTTGTTTCTCTTCCGTTACGATCGTATGCCATTTTATGATTCTTGAACAATGATTTTAAGGCGATTTATAGGTTGAATGTCGATTTTATGATTATTGAACATTGATTTTAGGACGAGTTAGGATAGAAACATCCAAACTAGACGTTGAAATAGGGGGTTACCGTCCAGTTTAGACGTTAAATACTATAGGTAACGTCCAAACAGGACGTTGAGATCCAATATCAACGTCCAGCTTGGACGTTGCCTATAGTACCCAACATCCAAACTGTCCAGTTTAGACGTAGGGTACTATATGCAACAACGTTGACATAGGGAGTCAACGTCCAGTTTGAACGTTGCATATAGCAGTCAACGCCTAAACTGGACGTTGACCCTGCATGTCAACGTTTTGTTTGAACGATTTTTTAGTATTTTCGTGTTTTCGCACGTTTTATGTAAGTTTAAATGTATTTTCCGCTTGTTTTGCATGTAATATTAATTAAAAATTAATGTAAACAGGGTTCATTTGAGGAATTTGTCGTTGACGGGGTCGATTTGAACCCTTTATTTGTGACGAATCTAAGCTTTGATACTCGTGACAAAGCGTTCGATTGGGCCCAAAAGATAGCGTTTGATAATGGGTTTGCATTAGTGAAAGCAACTAATGGAGCAAAAAACCGTAGCCAACCCGACTTGTTGTCTTCATACTTGCATTGTTCAAGGTACGGGAGGCCCCCGGGAGAGTATGATCCCGATAATCCTAGGAAAAAATCCGGTTCAACTAAATGTGAATGCAAATTTCGTATTCGAGCCGTGCAAAACAAGTTTCGGGGTTTCGATGATAAAGACTTGATACTTTGGAACATTTTGACCGCGGATGATTATGGGAAGCACAACCACAAATAGGCAAAGTGCAAGAATGGGCATAGGCATTTTGCGGGTTTAAATGAAGAGGAGAAAGAGTATGTGAAACAACAAGTCCGAGCCTCGATTCCCCCGAGAGATATTAAAAACGGTCTTCATCAAAGAACCCCGGAAAAACATCAACCCTCAAGCACCCAAATATATAGCGAGACAACCAAGCTTAGGCGTGAAATGAGAGGGAATTGAAATCCCGCTCAACAAATGTTGTCTCTAGTTGTAGAAGCAAAGTATGTGCAATGGCATGAGAAGAATCTCAAGACATGTGAGCTTACTCATGTTTTCATGTCTTATCCGGAAGCCGTGAAGCTGTTCCGTACCTATCCACATGTTGTGTTTATTGATTCGACGTACAAGACCAATGTGTACAAGATGACACTTGTTGAGCTTGTTGGTGTCACATCATGTGGATCTTCGTTCTTAATTGCTTGTGTGTTGATTTCTTCTGAGTCGGAAGATGGGTACAAATGGTTATTGAAGAAGTTGGGTATGCTTCTCGAGTTCTCCGAAGCATCTATTTCGGCCTTTGTCGCTGATCGGGAGTTGGGTTTGATCGGTGCTCTACGGTCCGTCTATCCTCGTACACCTCGCTTAGTGTGTCGTTGACACTTGAACCGTGCTGTTGAGAGCAAAGCACAATCGTGGTCAAAGAAGGAGTGGCGCACAAAACATATCATGTGCAATGAAGAGCACGGTTGGAATGTAGCGACAAATGCTACTACCAAGGAAGAGTTTCAGTTGCGTTGGGCCGCCTTTTGTACCAATTAGAAGGTAGTGGCGACTTATGCGGCGAAAACATGGGGCCCGTACTCAACAGGGTTCGTATTATGCTACACGAACCGATATTTCCATCTTGAAAACACGGCTACTTCCCAGGTAGAGTCCTTCCATTCTCTTTTGAAGGCTTGGTTGAAAAGCTCTAGCCTTACCCTTGATACCATGTGGTCCCGTATTCATTCATATGCTTGAAGGACAACACTCTAAAATAAGAAGAGAGCTCGAGGAGACAAGAAGTAAACCTCATATTACTTCTCATTTGTTTTCTTTGTTGAAAGGAAAAGTGTCTGGAGTATAAACTACTAAGGCTTGTGAGTTTAAGAGAAGTTTAACTAAGCTTACTTAAACTGAAGACAAACACAGACAGAAATGGAGGCTGTTTTAGAGAGAGTTATATTAACTAAAGTTCAAAGGATATGACTTAGAGAAACTCTCCTACAGCAAGGCAAAAGAGAAGGGACTCAAAGACTAGTTCTGAGACAGGTTTAAAGTGTTACAGCAAAGCACAAACACCCTAGACTAGACTCAAACAGCAAGCAAGCTAATCACAGCAAGGCACAGATTTAACTTGACTCACAAAGCAAGACACTGATCAGACACCTTGAAGATGTATCAGGCTTAACTCAAACTACAGCTCTTAGCACAAGTTTGAAAGATTTGAGGGATTTCTCAAAGTTGATTCATTCATAAAAGTCTGATTAAAACAACATACAAAGACCTCCTTATATAGGGAGGCTGATATCTTGTGAACCATTGGATGTACAGATCATCCAAGGGCCAGCTTAGGATCTAAACTACTACAACAGACACTAATTAAGAGTCTCACAAAGGGACGAGCTCAACAACTATAAAGTACAGACACAAAACACAAAAAACAGACTGAACAAAAAAGCAATAAAGCAGATTTTGGAGTTTTCCTGAAATGGAAATCTGTTGCTCTGGTTGTCTTGCTGCCTTGCCTGGGTGTCTTATTGCTCCTTGGGATCCTCTACTCTTATTAGGACTTAGATAAACCTGCCTTGTGATGCGTGTCTTTCATATGCATTTATTCTCTTATTTGACACGCATTTCTATGCTTATTACGTAGCTTTTAGCTATTATTATTCCACTATTTGCTACTTTGGGTTGTGTTATAGTTTTATAGGTTATTACCCAAAAAGGAGCAAATGCAAGCCAAATCCTATCAACAAAGTAAGTTTGAAGGAATTTCAAGAGCCTTATGTCACTAGTGTCAATTTTGAAGAGCCATATCTTAAGATCTACAACTGATAATCCAGTTATTGCAATTGGAGATGAAATCTTATCCTCTTACCTTTCCAACGCCACCAAAAATGCATGATTTGACCAAGTAACGAAGAAATGGCGGCCTCTTGAAGTTCGGTGCGCATTGCAGGAAATTCGCCAGACTTTTAGTCGATCGACTACCTGAAGTTGTCGATCGACCACTTGAAGAATTTAGTCGATCGACAGAGCTCATTAGTCGATCGACTAAAATCATCACGACATCCTTTTTAGTCGATCGACTACACCATTTGGTCGATCGACTAATTCTAGTAATCAGACAGTTATTTCGTGGCTCTGGCCCATTAGTTACTTTATTACTCTAGCTGGCTTATGGATTTAGTATTTAAGCCTTATAAGACTGATTAATTAGGTTATCTCTTTTATACTGTAAAAAATCTTATGTTCTTTTTAGCGACTTTAGTTCTAAGACTTGGAATTGATCTTTCTTCCTTTTCTTTTGGTATTGAATCTTTCTCCTTTAGTTTCAATTCCTTCTTTTTAATTCCTCTTTCCTTGTTCTTTCTCTTTACTATTTAATTTATTAGATTGTTAATTGTTCTTCCATCTTGTTCCATTATGTTTAATTCAATTCTTATTGTTATAGTTAATTTCATTGGATCTATCATGAGTAGCTAATTCTTCTGTGCTAGGATTTAGGGGAACTGCGGTTATGTGACGGTATAATGATTAGATTATTAGTTTAGCCATAATTATTGGTTCGTATTGTTAATCGTTGCATTAATTGTTAGTAAATTGGTTAAATGCATGTGACCGATTTGTTAGTTTGTTAAACCTCGACCTAGATCGTAAGATATGGAAAGGGTAGAACTTGCAGCGAACAATAGAATTCCCTAATTAGAGCGAAAGCTAAATTAGTAATTCTAGGGCATAGTAGACCGGAAGGAACTATCCATTACCCTTCAAACCATGTTTATGTTAACCTTTTGATTATTCTTTCGTTGACCGTCGTTGACCGTGGTAACCCGATATCCTAGCCATTTCTCTGATCATATTTCAATAAACTTTCTTCCTTTATTTCTCTTCCTTCACTACTTGTAGTTTAGTCAAACAAACAATCAAAACCCCATTGGTTACTTAGACAGACTATTAATTAGCAAATAGAATTTCTTTAGTCTCCCTGTAGATACGATCCCGACTTCCTTTACTGCATTAGTTTAGGCCTGTTGGTTATCTTTGATTAGGTGTGCGATTTAGCCTGTCAAATTTTGGCGCCGTTGCCGGGGAGACGGTTTATTTTATTTGCTTTTTATATAGTTTGTCTTTTGGTTCAGGGAACTTTCGTTCCTTGAGACCGTTCTCATGCTATTTAACATTAGATTCCCACAGGATGAGAACGAATGTTTTGGTACTTATATAGACAGGATCAGGGAATGGGTTGATACACTACATAATGGAGTTTTTTCTTCCCTCCAAATTTGCCTGTTTATTATCCAGGGTATAAATGACCCTACACAAGCATACCTGAACTCCATAGGTAAGGGGGGCTTAAGTGGGAAACCCGTCGATGAGGTATTACAATTTTTTGAGTGGTTTGCCCTTGAGAGTGTTAAGCCCCAATTTTCCCTTTTTGTGAGCGATAAGAGTAAAGACATGGTGATTGAGCCCACTTTTGACAAAATGAAGAAAACGGATGTCAGTGAGGCTATTATGGATACTTCTTATGTTATAGATGTCACTGATGAGTCAGTTTCAAATGTTTATTCGGGTTCCATGATAAGGGACTCGTTGGAGGCTTTGAATGTTTTAGATGCTTGTGCAGATGACTCAGGAACCAATGACGTTGTGTTGGATATGTTAGAGGCTGCTTTGGAAGGTAGAGAGCTTACTACTGACGAGATCCAGATGGTAAATAGGTTGTTGTCCACCTCTTGCATGATTGAGGTAACGAAACCCGAGCTTAGTCCTCTTTCCTCAAATATTAATTATGCATTCTTAGATGAGTTTGAATCGCATCCAGTCATTGTTAGTTCAACTCGCGATCAAGACCACCTATCTGCTTTGGTTGTTCTTAAAAAGAATGCATTTGAGGAGATTGATGATTATGACCCACCAAAAGGTAGACCACCGGACATATATGAGATTATTTGTGATAGGAATACTAACATTCAACTTATTGTTGTTAAGTGGAATACCGTGATTGTTCAGCGTCATTGTGGGAAAATTGATAAGATGGAATGGTTTATTCTATATGTATTGATTTTTCCCTTTTACTATTTATTATCTTGTGAGGATCATGCACAGAGTTATGATAAGCTTTTAAGGGCCTTGAGCGCTTACTCTTACCCGTATTTGGATAAGGGTCACTGAATAGTGGTAGCTAGCCACGACCTCCCTTTGTTGTTGGCTGGTTTGGGGAGGTCTATCTTGTATAATTTTGTAAGTTTACTTCCATTTAATTTATATTCATTTGCATTCACCTTGTTTTGCGTACCCTTTCTCTATATTTTTTATGCTGCTTATTGTTTGCTGAAAACAATGAGGACATTGTGTGTTTTTGGTTTGGGGAGGGTATGCATATGTCTGTGTTTTGCATCCATTTGCATTATTTATTGCATTTTCGCTTTCATATTTATTGCATTTCTGCATGCATTGTTTATTTAATTTGAATATAATCAAAACAAAAAAAAATGAAAAATCATAAAAATACAAAAACATGTTTATTTTTGCATTTAGGTCGAGTCGGAACGGTTGATAACAATGATGAAACCGCTTCTAGGCTTTTACTTTAGTCTAAGCCTTGCATCGTTAATGTCATCCTGTACAATCATTTGCATAATCTACGAGTTTTTGATTAAAATTTACTGAACGAATAGACTTGATGACTTGATATCGGCAGCCTACTTAAACATTCTAAGGAATTAGAGCCTTCATAAACTGATGACATTCATGATCAATTTCATCTAGGATGTGAGTATGACTCCTTATAAGGCATGTAACATTAATTTGCATAAGCATGATTTCTACCTCTTAGTGCATGTATGCATTCAGTTTGTGGAAGGTGACACATGTGGAGAGGCAAACCCTTTTTTCTCATATTTTACCCTTAAACTTCACTAGCCAAATTGACCTATTTTGACCCAATCTTTGATTAGGTGTGCGATTTAGCCTGTCACCTTGGATGAGGACAAGTTGACTTAAACAAAAGGAAAGCCACAATCTGAACTTGTACTTTCTCTGCTTTAATGTTCATTGGACTCTAACTTGGGCTGCTTGTTACTTAAGTTTTTGCTAGACTTCAAAAGGGATTATCCTGGACAAACTTGTTGATTAGGGGGTTGGCTAGATGGTAGGCCATGGTGGGGGTGGTTGGGATGCTCTGGTGTACCTCCTTGGTGCTGGGTGTGCTAGCTGGTCTGCTGAGCTCTAACTGGCATTGTTTCTGTCTTGTGTGGGGAATGTGGGCTGTGTTGGACCTTGGCATGGCTTGGCAAGCCTTGGACCATCTTCCTCAATATCTTGGCTTGGTTTGGCTTGAAGTTGGCTTGCCATGACTTGCTGTTTAGACCTTGTGACTCGAGCTTCCATCTGAGGGGGTATTGGGGTCAGGCTTGTCTTGCTTGTGGCTTGATCATCAAGGCCCCTTGGGTGAGCTCCTGCTGCAGCCTCCCCGGGTTGAAAAGGGCTTGACCTCAAGCCTGTGTCTTCCTCTCCCTCAGAGTCTTCATAGAAGGGACTAAGATCTCCAACATTGAATGTTCCATGAACTGCATACTCTCCTGGTAGATCAATTCTGTAGGCATTAGGACCTATCTTCTCTATGACTTGAAAAGGACCATCTGCTCTTGGCTCTAGCTTATTCTTTCTCTTGGAAGGGAACCTTTCATTCCTTAGGTTGATCCATACTAAGTCTCCTGGAGCAAAATCTTTCTTGATCTTAGGAACCTTGGCATTCTTTTTGTATAGATCATTAGTTTTCTCATTTTGTTTTCTGACTGATTCATGGAGTTTCAGCATTTGTTCCACCCTCTTCTTGGCATCATAGTGGATCTCTGACCTGCACACATTAGACAAATTCAAAGGCATTAAGGGGTTAGTACCATAGACCACTTCAAAGGGGGAGTGGCCTGTGGCTGCTGATGGAGCTCTATTGAAAGAGAACTCTGCTTGAGCCAGCTTTAAATCCCAGTCTTTGAGAGATTTACTGACTATACATCTCAAGATCCTTCCTAAGGTCTTGTTAGTCACCTCAGTTTGTCCATCTGTTTGAGGATGATGGGAGGTGCTGAACAATAACCTTGTGTTAAGCAACTTCCACAATGTTCTCCAGAAATGGCTCATAAACTTTGTGTCTCTGTCAGATACAATGGTCCTTGGAACTCCATGTAACCTGACCACCTCATCAAGATACAGCTCTGCCACACTCACAGCATCTTCATTTTTCTTACAAGCAATGAAATGTGTCATCTTGCTGAACCTATCCACAACCACCATGATAGAATCTTTCCCTCTTGCTGTTCTAGGCAATGCTACTATGAAATCCATGCTTACATCTTCCCAAGTCCTATATGGGACTGGTAGGGGAGTGTAAGGTCCTGCTTGAAAAGAACTCTTGGCCTTTTGACAAACTCCACACCTTCTGAGTACTGTTTGGACTTCTCCCATCATCTTAGGCCAGTAAAACTGATCTTGCAGTATGTCCACAGTCTTCTGAACTCCAAAGTGTCCTCCAAGGCCACTTCCATGCACCTCCTTGATCAATAAACTCCTATATGAACCTCTGGGGACACAGAGCTTGTTTCCTTTGAACAGGAATCCATTTTGTAGAGTGTAGGGTGAGTCAATGGTTCTTGTTCCTTCTTTCTGTGTTAACCAATCTTCTGCAAAGTCTGGATCTTCCTGATACATATCCTTCATGAACTCAAAGCCAAGAACCCTTTGCTCCATGGTTGATAGCAGAGTGTATCTTGTAGACAATGCATCAGCCACCACATTTTGTTTCCCTTCTTTGTACTTGCTAGAAAAGGTGAATGATTGGAGGAACTCCACCCATTTGGCATGCATGTGACTGAACTTATGTTGGCCTCCTATGTACTTCAATGCTTCATGATCAGAATGTAAGACAAAAGGCTTGGGCTTCAGATAGTGACTACAATGCCTTAGAGCCCTGACAAGAGCATAGAATTCTTTGTCATATGTAGAATAGTTCAGCTTGGCACCACTTAGCTTTTCACTAAAGTAGGCTACAGGTTTCTTCTCTTGGATGAGGACAGCTCCAATTCCCACTCTACTTGCATCACATTCAACCTCAAATAGGCAGTTAAAGTCTGGCAACCTGACGATAGGTGCACTGCACAAGAGTTTCTTCATGTGTTTGAAAGCCTGCAAAGCATTCTCAGTCCAAGTGAACTCTCCCTTCTTCATGCATTCAGTGAGGGGTGCTGCAATGGTGCTGAAATTCTTAATGAATCTTCTATAGAAGGATGCTAAGCCATGGAACCCTCTTACTTCTGTGATATTCCTAGGAACAGGCCAAGACTGGACAACAATGATCTTATCTTTATCAACTGAAATGCCTCTACCAGACACCACATATCCCAGAAACTTGACTTCCTCAGTCATGAAGGTGCATTTCTTAAGCTTCCCAAAGAGCTTACTCTCCTTAAGTATTTCAAACACAGTCTCAAGGTGCCTCAAGTGATCATCCTTGCTCTTGCTGTAGATGAGAATATCATCAAAGTAGACCACCACAAATCTCCCTAGGCAAGGTCTAAGCACTTCTGTCAATAATCTCATGAAGGTACTTGGGGCATTTGACAGGCCAAAGAGCATGACAAGCCACTCATAAAGGCCATGCTTTGTTTTGAAGGCTGTTTTCCACTCATCTCCTTCCCTGATCCTCAATTGATGGTAACCTTGCCTCAAATCAATCTTAGAAAAGAACCTTGAACCACTCAGCTCATCCAACATGTCATCAAGTCTAGGTATAGGAAACCTGTACTTGACAGTGATGTTATTAATAGCCCTGCTATCTATGCTCATCCTCCAAGTCCCATCCTTCTTAGGAACCAATAATGCAGGCACAACACATGGACTTAAGGATTCCCTTACACACCCTTTACTCATCAACTCTCCAACTTGTTTCTGCAGCTCTTGTGTAGCCTTAGGATCACATCTATATGCTAGTCTATTAGGTAGTACAGACCCTGGTACAAGGTCTATTTGGTGTTCAATTCCTCTTAAAGGGGGTAAGCCATCAGGAAGTTCCTCTAGGAACACTTCCTTGAATTGATCAATGAGGGGCTTAACTTCTGCAGGGATTACCTTAGACTCCTCTTCCTGAACTTCCTTTGATAGCAGCATTAATATAGGTTGTTCTTTAATACATTCTTTGACCATTGCTGATTCAGATAGAAACAAGACTCCACTAAAATCTTCAGCCATACTAGGACTCCCATAACTCTTCTGATGAGGTGGCAAAGGGGCTAATGTCACCTTTCTGCTCCCATGCTTGAAGGAATAGGTGTTGCTTCTTCCTTGGTGTATGGAGCTTTCATCAAACTCCCATGGTCTTCCTAATAATAAGTGACAGGCATCCATTGAAACCACATCACACAGAACTTCATCTTTGTACACACTTCCAATGGAGAATGGGACCATACATTGCTTGTCCACCTTAACCTATGCTCCCTTACTCAGCCATCTCAACTTATAGGGGTGAGGGTGCTCTTGAGTGCTTAATTTCAGCTTGTCAACCATAGTAACAGAAGCCACATTGGTACAACTACCTCCATCTATAATGAGGTTACAAACCCTCCCTTGTATGGTACATCTGCTCCTGAAAATGAGGGACCTTTGATCCTCCTCCAAAGGTATCTGTTGTGAATGCATTACTCTCCATAGAACCAAGCTGTGGCCTGTGTCAGGGAGTGCCACTATTGCCTCCTGACTAGGCTCTTCTTCCTCACTCACCACTTCTTCAACCTCAGGCTCATCCCTCTCATACTCAACTAGACCTTCCTTTTCCCAAGTCTCAACCTCCATTATAGTTAAGGTCTTCTTAGAAGGGCAATCCTTCCTGAAATGTCCATAACCCTGACATTGGAAGCACCTAATTCTATTCTCAGTTAATGAAGTGCTAGGCTTATGACCCATGATGCCCTTTCCCTTGTCTAAGGTAGGTGGGGGTGCTGTCTTAGGGGTATCCATGGTCCTTAATCCACTGTAAGATCTGGTTTGAAAAGGCCTAACAGGTTTTGGTGTAACAGACTTAGTCTTCCCTATCTTTTCAATTCTCAGATATAAGTTAACAACATCATCAAATGACCACAGAGGTTGCATCCTAACCTTGTTAGCAATGCTCTTATCTAGACCCTCTAAGTACCTAGCAATCCTTTGCTCAGGTTTCTCATTTATATCACACTGCAAGGTGAGTTGTTCAAACTCTCTCAAGTAGGATTCAACAGGTTTATCCCCTTGTTTCAACTTAGACAACTTAATAAACAGATCCTGGGTGTAATCCTTAGCAACAAACTTGTCTAGCAGTTTCTTTTTCAGTTTAGTCCAAGACTTGATGGGTTCTTTACCTTCCCTAGCCCTTAACCCTTTCATGGTTTTATACCAAAGAGAAGCATACCCTTTCAGTTTAAGGATGGCTACTCTAAAAGACTTAGAATCATTATATCCTTTGTATTCAAAGATTCTTTCTACTTCTCTTAACCATTCTAACAAATCATCAGGATTAAGACTACCAGAAAACTCAGGGATGTCTACCTTAAGATGCTTGTCTATGTGCCTGTGGATGGAATCCCTGCTCCTTGTTGAGTCATCTGAGTCTGGATACTCTTCATCATCAGGTGGCCTTCCTCTACCTCCTCCTTGGCCTCTTCCACGTCCTCTGCCTCTTCTTCCAGCAAACAACTGATTGCCTATTATCTGATCCAGGGTTCTGTTTAGGGTGGTTACAATCCCAGCCAGGTCCTCGATCCTTGCTTCTACTCCTACCAGTCTCTCTTCATTCATTGGGCTATTTTTGTGTTTTTAAATGTAGTTAGGGAAAATGAACTCACTAAGACTCTCAACCTAAGCTCTGATAACCAATTTGGAGTGTAAACTACTAAGGCTTGTGAGTTTAAGAGAAGTTTAACTAAGCTTACTTAAACTGAAGACAAACACAGACAGAAATGGAGGCTGTTTTAGAGAGAGTTATATTAACTAAAGTTCAAAGGATATGACTTAGAGAAACTCCCCTACAGCAAGGCACAAGAGAAGGGACTCAAAGACTAGTTCTGAGACAGGTTTAAAGTGTTACAGCAAAGCACAAACACCCTAGACTAGACTCAAACAGCAAGCAAGCTAATTACAGCAAGACACAGATTTAACTTGATTCACAAAGCAAGACACTGATCAGACACCTTGAAGATGTATCAGGCTTGACTCAAACTACAACTCTTAGCACAAGTTTGAAAGATTTGAGGGATTTCTCAAAGTTGATTCATTCATAAAAGTCTGATTAAAACAACATACAAAGACCTCCTTATATAGGGAGGCTGATATCTTGTGAACCATTGGATGCACAGATCATCCAAGGGCCAGCTTAGGATCTAAACTACTACAACATACACTAATTAAGAGTCTCACAAAGGGACGAGCTCAACAACTATAAAGTACAGACACAAAACACAAAAAACAGACTGAACAAAAAAGCAATAAAGCAGATTTTGGAGTTTTCCTGAAATGGAAATCTGTTGCTCTGGTTGTCTTCCTGCCTTGCCTGGGTATCTTGTTGTTCCTTGGGATCCTCTAATCTTATTAGGACTTAGATAAACCTGCCTTGGATGAGGACAAGTTGACTTAAACAAAAGGAAAGCCACAATCTGAACTTGTACTTTCTCTGCTTTAATGTTCATTGGACTCTAACTTGGGCTGCTTGTTACTTAAGTTTTTGCTAGACTTCAAAAGGGATTATCCTGGACAAACTTGTTTATTAGGGGGTTGTCTAGATATTAGGCTATGGTGGGGGTGGTTGGGATGCTCTGGTGTACCTCCTTGGTGCTGGGTGTGCTAGCTGGTCTGCTGAGCTCTGACTGACATTGTTTCTGTCTTGTGTGGGGAATGTGGGCTGTGTTGGACCTTGGCATGGCTTGGCAAGCCTTGGACCATCTTCCTCAATATATTGGCTTGGTTTGGCTTGAAGTTGGCTTGCCATGACTTGCTGTTTAGACCTTGTGACTCGAGCTTCCATCTGAGGGGGTCTTAGGGTCAGGCTTGTCTTGCTTGTGGCTTGATCATCAAGGCTCCTTGGGTGAGCTCCTGCTGCAGTGTCCTTAAAGGCTATCGAGATTTATGGAAAATGAAACTAAGAGGGGAATTGAGTTAGGGATCGGGTTGGTAAATGGATGCGGTTGTACTTTAAGAACTACTCATGGCTTACCTTGTGCTTGTCTCTTGGTTGGTTTGAAAAACAATGGTGAGAGAGTTCACCTTGATCCAGTTCATTCATTTTGGAGGACATTGGTATGGCAATGATAACACAATGCCGAAAACCGATAATGATGCCTTTGAAGAGCTTGTCGATGAAATGAGGAGTAGTGATTCGGCAAGTAAGAGATCTTTCATTGAAAAAATGCGCACCTTCCTTCATCCGGAAGATGAGTACGTATTGCCACCCCTATTAGAGAAAATCCCAAAGGTCGACCAAGAGGATCTACTACTAGGAACAAGTCGTTTTTCGAACATGTAAAGAGGAAGTTTGGGACACCTAGTTCAGATGGATCGACGACCGCTCAACAAACAACAGTTGTGATTTTGATGAGGAGATGGTCGGTGCACCTTTGGAATTGGCCTACACTAGGGGTCCTTTGTCAAGCTGGAATAAAAGATGGGGGCCGGGTCCCGGAGGAGATGTGGTGTTTTTTTTATGGTTGGGTGGATGTTGGTGACGATGGTCATTGTGGTTTTTGAATATTGTCTCATGCTGCCCGGGGTCGAGAAACTGACTATCTAGTGATGCGAGAATGATGTGCTCGAGAGGTTAGGGATTTTGAGGTTTACAAGGATTATTTTGATGCGGCCTACATGACAGATAATGGTTTTACTATGTTTGACAACACTTTGAGGCGCATTGAATTTTCCAACACCGGTTGTGGACAAGAACATTGGATGCATGACGTTGATTTGTATGTTTTCGCATCGTTGTTTAACTGGACAATTTGTGTCATAGGTAAGACCCCGCAAAGTCCGGGTACATGGCAATGTAGTACATTTTTTCCTTTAAGGAGTTGTCCTCAAAGTCCGGTGTCATATGGTGTTTTGTGGATTTTAAATCACCACCATCATTTGATGCGCTTGCATTGTAGTGGATCACCTCAAGAAGTTCCAATGCCTCTAATAGACATGACTTGGGTGGGGTATAGAGAACAAAATGTTGCACACTATGAAGATTTGTACAAGACAAATTTCGAAAACTGGCATACGTGTATGGGAACGACACCTAGAGTGCGTCGCACAAGAAGGGATGAGTCTTGAATGATGTACTTGTGTATTTGATGGATATTTATGTATTGTTTTTTCTTCTTTTATCTCAATTTATTTTTAATTAAATATAATTGACGTTGACAACACTCGAATAAAGCTGACGGAAATTAAATACAATATATAAAACTGGCAACTTTAAAATGGACGGTAATTAAAGCTGAAAGAAATTAAAGCTAATACATCAAGCTGGCGAAATTAAAGTGGACGAAAGTTAAAGCTGACAGAAATTAAAGTCAATACATAAAGCTGGCAACTATTGACTTATACTAGACTGAAAATTAATAGAGTAGCTTCATAATACCACCATTAAGATAATCATACCACCAATACACTAATCAGTGGAATAATCTTCAGATGAATATTCCTTTGCCTTCCATAACTCCTCCTCGTGGTAACCGGTATAAATGTGGTACATCCGAATTTCCTCAAGCGGGCCATGGAATTATGACCACCACCCTGGTAACCCTCCATCAACTGATATAGTGTCATGTGAGGGATGATGGTTTCACATCTTTTGAACAACTCAATCACCTCCGTCTCGATCCTCTTTAGCTCATCCCTTTTCACAAGGAGCGATTCTAAAGAATAAAAGAAAATGATAACAAATAATAAAGAACAAATGAAAATGATAAGAAATGACGATTATTAATTTTACTTTTTGTTATATTAATTTTAGCAATATGAGGGTTATTTCTCTTATAGAGAGTACTCATCATTTGTGATAGTGATACAAGATTAGGTTCATAACGATTCATGAAATCCCAAATGATATTATTATTAAACACGACTAGTAAGCGGTCAAATCATAAAGGGAACTCATTAACAATTTCATCAATTTTATTTTGTATATAATTATCCTCTTGAACATCGTTCATAGGCATGACGGAAGGAATGAAGGAAAATAGAGAGAATGACAAGAGAGATTTTAAAGAGAAAGTAGATGAGATAGTCAGTTGTGTGAAAAATGATGGTGGAGTGAGCTTTTTAAATAGAGGTGAGGCTTGAGATTGGGTACGAACACAAAATAATCCAAAATAATAATAATAATAAAAATAAAAGTACCATTACATAATTTAAAACATAATATAATCCAAAAAAATCCGTAGAAACACAAAACAAATAAATTAAAACATAACTAAATATTCAAACACGGTCATCAGGAACATCATCATCGTCGCCATCCTCCGTGACCCTGAAGTAGTCGGCCATATATGTAACCAACCGATCTACACACGATGCCACCGTCTGCTCAGTAGGCTGTCTATAGATAAGTGAGAACCTCCATGTAAGAGCTCTGCAGAAATCGGGCTCATCCAAAAGAGGCACCGTAGAAAACTTGGTACGACGGCCGGGAGGAAAGAAAAACGGGTGGGAGGACTTCGTGTACCATGTCATGTAACAATCGACCGTGTCAAACGGCATCACGACCGGATGTGAACGGTCTCTCAAAACGATCCGAGCCTCTGGGAGCCCCCACTCCGCATCAGGTTACTCACCATAATACAACCTATAACCCGACTTTGGTGAAGCCGGACGGTGCGATGCTCAACAGCTGGAGTAATCATAGGCATCGGGATAAGCTGGACATATCCAAACTGCCGCAAAAATCGGTCAGGCTGATATGGCTCTCCTACATCATGAAATATAATCAAGCCCGAATAAAGCGATGTCCTACAATCCCGATGTGGACCAGCACCGTAAGGAGTCCAACGGATATGGTCCGCCCTAAGCTCGTCTAACCTCTGACGGTGCTCCTTTAGAATCTTCTCTTCCCCCTTAAACCTAGGACCCCGTGACCAAGCCTCCACCAGTGGTCCACCCTCAACATAGTATCCTGCATTGGGTCAGAAATGGGGAAAATACTCATATATCCAAGCCTGGAGCAACGACAAACAACTGCTAAGCCCACGAGCCTCTCTCCACGACGCCATACCCAACTGTCGGTACAAGTACGCCAATGTCGCGGCCCCCAAGCATACTCACCAAAACTATCCAAGTCATCAAACAAATGCAGCATCCGGGCCACTATCCTATCACTAGACTTGTCCGTGAACAATGTCTGTCCAGCCAACATCATCAAGTACGCCCTCAACGACTCATCATGGCGACCCGTCTCCACAACCTCCCTCAACTTCTGAGTCGACAACCCACCACTCATATAATATGGTAGCTCGACATCCTGAACTGCCAGCCCAAATAAGGTAGCCACCTTCTCCCTCAAGCTCGCATCCTCCCTCGTGGTACCTTCCTCCTGCTCCACCATACCCTCCACAAAAACCCTCGTGCCACCCAACTGTATCCCAAGAATACGCTGAACATCATGTAGTAAGATAATGATCTCTCCAAAAGGCATATGGAAACTGTTAGTATCCGGCTGCCACCTCTCTACAAATGAACTACATAGATTTTCATCTATGTTGGTGGTCACACAACTCCTCAAAACACCGAGCCCACTCTCACTGACTCTCCGGCCAACCAGCTCCGGCACCCTCATCCCGTTCATAGCCTCCATACAAGCGGGCCTCTCGTAACACTTGAGCCACGATCTCACCATCTTGGGCTCCGTCTAACTACTCTCAGCCACGTGCCACGTGCCCACCGAAACTACGTAAGACGTTGAGGTGAACCGGTCCACCCTCAACCGCGCCAGTAAGACGCCAAGACAAATCCCTCTTCGTTTTCTTCCTCCCCATGCTAGATGAACCCTGACTAACCGCTACATATCGTCCTCTACCAACCTGTACCACCGTCTTAGCTGGTGGTTCGGATGCATGGTTCTCCAAAAAATACTCGTCATCGGGCTCCCCCCCCCCTCCGAGTCAGCTCCTGAACCGCCGTCATCATTACCATCATCGACGTCACCTACCCTATGAAAAATCGACGGAAAATCAGTCTCGCTCACAGCAGACGGGGGCGTAGGGGCAACGTCCATGCCCTCTAACCGACTACGACGAAAGACCACTCCGGGTTGACGCACTCCCGGTACACGCCGCTTAGATGCCGTCACTTTTCGGTCTTTTGTACGATCAGGGACCACCATTATGTTCTTTTATTTATCCTTCTGCATATACGAGAATATAACGTTATAAACAATAGAAAAACAAACATAAAATAAAAAAAACATATGAAATAACGAGAATAAAAAGCGATTATAAACATATAAAACGTTCTTTCAAAAGCGATCATAAACAAACATATAATAACAAATATTATAATTTTACACGAATTAAACTACATATGTTTTAGAAAAAAATATAAATTTACGAGAATAAAACGTTTTAAACAAGCGGAAATTAACAAATAATCATCATCACCATTGAAAACCATCGAAAACAAAGAAAAAAAATGTCGACACCCACCACCAACGTCTAGCCTAGACGTTGGTGTTTGTGACCAACGTCCAGACTGAACGTTGGTCACTAATACCAGTGTCTAGGCTGGACGTTGGTGTTGATGACCAACGTTCAGTCTGGACGTTGATTTTGATGACCAACGTCTAGGCTGGACGTTGGTACTAGTGACCAACGTTCAGTCTGAACGTTGGTCATCAACACCAACGTCCAGTTAAGACGTTAATAACCTCGTACCAACGTTTAATTAAACCGCCATTGCACAATACAAGCGTCCAAACTCAATCCAACAACAATCAAAACCCGTCTTCAACAACGCACCACAATCACTAAACTAAATCTAATTCTAATTTGAAAAACAAAAGACAACCACACAAACAATAACTTACTTGATCTTCAATGTCCGGTGGTGGGACGATGACGGAGTAGCGGCAACCGGTTGTTTGCGCGGTGGGAAGACGGCGGAGTAGTGGGGGGTGGTGGCGGCACCGTGGTGGGGATGGTGGGGATTTCTTTGGTGGGTTGAATTGGGTTGAATTGGGTTTAGGGGAGAGAGTGAAGGGAGAGTGAGGTAAGGGTATTTACGTCTTTTTTTAATAAAGCGTCGACTATATTTTATAAAACGTCGACGATGTTTTATAACCCGGTTTTACTAATGGTCAGTGAGTTCTTAGATCATCGATCTTTAAACGCGTGGCTTTCCTTTGGAGACTGTAGAACCAAGAACACAAATTATTAATTATCGAATGCGACAGGTTTTTCATAGAAATCAAGTCAATTGTACAAATATTCGAGTAGACTATTATCATGCGCGCACACGAATAAATATCACCATATGTATGTTATACTTCCTCCTAAACAAATGGATTGATAGGAAAAACTCCTCATCGTATAAATTCAAAAAAAAAACAAAAAAAAAAAACGATGATCAACTTCAAAACACAACACTTTTTTGTTATAACTATTCATGAATGGAGAAAATCTTTACGATTCCTTGCAGTATGTAAGATAAAATATAGGCATGTACTCATGTGGGGTCTTGTTAAATTCGCCTTTATAAAACAATAAGAATATTAAAATTTTATATTTTTGTATAATGGAAAACTCGAGATATTTACGTTACAGTTCGTACATTGACAAACATGTAAAAGAGAAATGTTGTGTTTGGAATTAAGTAGAGGAAGTACAACATTATACAACATACCTTATATAGTAAAAATATTTGTCTAAGATTGTCTTATATACAATTCAAGTATATTTCTTCATAAAGAAGGTTACAGTTACACTCGGTGTATAGAATCTTCTATATACCACCAATCAAAATTTGACATGTGGAGGAATCTATTACTAGTTGATGAGGGAATTATGAAAAGATTTGGAAGGAAAAAAATTGATTATTTAAGGGAAAGATGAGAAATATGGGAGGGAAATTTTAAGAGCTTTGATTATTCTGGTATTTTAATTAATAATAATATTTAATATAAAATATTATATCTTGTCATTCATATAGATTGCCATTAATAATAATATTTAATATAAAATATTATATATTACCATTCATATAAAATATTAGTATGTAATCATTTCAATCAATTTACAATAATATTGCATCAATTGATAATAATACCTATTAAGTAAACCAAATAAACGATGTTATAGCAATGTTAGAGATAAAGAAAAAAAAACTAGATAAAAACATGTACCAAATTTGAAAACCTAATACATATAATAATTTTTGAAAATTTTAAATTTCAAATTTGAGTTTTAAATTTTGGCTCCAAAAATATAACAAAATAAAAGTTAAGATTATATCTCATATTTCCACAATTGCCACATGTCACAACACTACTCGTGGTGTATAGAAGATTCTATACACGGAGTGTAACTGTAGCTTTTTTGTATAAACGACCACTAGTCGATCTATCTATCTATCTATCTATTTATCTATCTATCTATCTATCTATCTGTCTATTTATCTATCTATCTATCCATATTATGTATATAATCCGGATTCCAAGGGTTAGTAATGCAATGACATGCATAAATTTATAACATTTCATATACTATATACCCCTTTGGTGTATAAATATGTTAATTATTAGCACATACTAATATTTTATAAGTAGATCGAGTTTTGAAAAATATAAAAATAATACTACGTAGTTATTTAAATTTAGGAAAGTAGGTAATTTAAGAAAAATAATTAGATTATAACAGTTCACCTTAAATTAGATAGTATGAACAAATAGGTAGCTAATAGATTTAAGGAAAGATTTTTTTTATTTAAATGTATTTGATAAAGTTAACGAAAAATATTGAATTTAACTGTAAATTAACGGGAATAGTCAAAGTAACAATGGTACCGCGAGAGTAGTGAAATAATATAATTAAAATGAGATGCAGTGAAAGTTATAATATTAACACCGAGAGTAGTGAATGTTATGTCTTATAATTTGGTTAATAACTTTTATAACTATATCATAGAAAATAGCGGGAGTAGTCAAAGAAATAATAGTAACCGAGCGAGTAGTCAGAGTACTACTCCGTAGTATTAACGTCCGGGGATGTAGTAAAAGTAATAATATTAAAGACAGTAATGAATATGTCTCATATTTTACATCAATATCATAGAAAAATATATTAGATTTTCGCCTCCATGATTACATTTGGATTCGAGAAAAAATAATTGAAAAGACAAAATTAATCCAACAACTAACAATATCATTTTGATATTTTAATAAAAACGGTTATTTGTACCATGAATCAAATTGTTAATCAATGCTAACCAAATATGGAGTGATTTTTCATTTAACCTTGTATACCATCCGGTATAGTATGGATTTGAGCCGGATAGAATTACTAAGACAGTAAAACTTTTGCTCATGAGCTTTTAATATTGTTGCATTCGCAGGACTCAAACACAGAATACTTGATTAAGGTAAAATAACCCTTTACGGCTTTACCAGTTGATCGATTTTAACATTGTTTGTTTACACCGTATCCAAATTTTCGTCCTGAGAGTTAATGCCAAAAAATTCAGTACATAATAAAAGAGAATCAACTAACACGGCTTTAATTTCTACGTGACACATTATTGATCTTTTGTTCACTTACCCGTACCACTTTGAATGAAATGACCCTACTTAATAACAAAAAAGAACAACTCCAAGACGAATTAAACACCCAATATATATATATAGAGTAAGTCTTGCTTATGACGGGTATTATCCGTCTAAAGCTTAAGACATGTTAAGTATTGTTTAGTGGTAGTAATAAAAGATAAATTTTTTGGTATATTTTAAGTAACAAATGGGGTAATTTGGTATGTATTTGACCCGTCTTAAGCTTAAGACGGATATTGTCTGTCTGAAACGAGAATTTGTGATATACATATATTACTCTTTAACTCTTATTACATGGTGAAATGGTGATGACTCGGATGTAGACCTAATGACGTGAAAATGAAAGCTGATTAGCTGCTGACTTGGATTTTACTCGTTATTTTGTACTCTTGTTTAGTTCAAAGTAGGAGAAATATAAGTGGGGAACTTTAAGATAAGAAGCTTAAGAAGAAATGAAATTAATGAAGGGTAATTATGGATATGTTTATCTTATGTTATCTCCTTATCTTACTATTTACATGATTTGGGATCGATTTTTAAGTAAAAGTAGAATATTAGGATTAATGACATTTATTTGGCTTAAGATGTTCTTGGAAGAGGAGCCGACACGTAAATTAGATGGATTAAACTGAAACATTAGGCCTTTCTTAAGACGGATTTATATCCATTTTAAAAATAAAACGGGCAAGTAATACACCATTTGTCTGGATGAGACAAATATTTTGTTTTTTTCTTATGCATTATGCCTTCTTCTTATTCATCTCAAATAGACATACTTGACCCGTCTTAAGCTTTAGACGGATATCTCCGTCTTAAATGAGAATTTGTAAAACGGAAATATAATATGAAGTATTTTAAAAGCTAATGTTAGAAATGAAAAACTATTGGAGGATGCAAACAAATATAAATATAATGTGCATAAATGTTCACTACTAAATTAAGATATTTTATTATTGAGATATTCTACGGTGTACTCTTGAGTTTTTTGGTTTTCTACGTTGTACTCCTCTCTTTTTTATAATCTGCGTTGTAACCCCAAACTTCTTACTTATTTCTCCATTACGGCCTTCTTCAGCTATGCATTAAATTTATCGCTTATCAAAAAACCGTAGTTCTGACTCATTCATTTCTTATCCTCATTCTCTATACGATGCATCACAAATCACTTTTAATAAGCACAAATTACTATTAAAAGCCATCGTTATGAATCAAGATATGATAATGGAGAATTAATGAATTATTAGTTAGATTCGTATACTATTTTGTGGGTTAATGGATAATTCGGCGAACTAATAAGTAATTGAGTAGGTTGTCGATTAATTGGAACGGTAAAGGATCGTTTAATAGATCAACTAAGAAACTAATTTGGTAAAGACAATCAATAAAATCATTGTATAGACTAATGTATAGAGTTCAAGGTTATATCATAGAAGTTCAAAAATTTAAAGGTACAACATAAAAAAACTAATAACCTCGAGAATACCCCCATAGAATTACTCTTCATTATTAGTTAGTCTCTTCCAAACCTTGACCTATACTTTTCCCATTTTAATTTTAAATCCTACTCAATGTAGGAAGGTAAGTTGTAACTCTTCTCAAATGAACTAGTCCAAGAGTACAAGAGTAGGCCTGCCAAACTTGACTAGACCCATGTTACCCAACCCGACACCCAAACTTAAGACCTGAGCTTGGTTCGAAACCCGAATTTACCCTACCGACTATAACTCGACCCAAATATTTATTGTCGCTAACAGGTTATAATCTATGAATAAAAGTTGATAATAGTTGACCGAAAAATGATTTGAACTCATATCCGATCTAAAATCAATAAATCCGAAATTGACCCGTGTCGACTCGAAGTCGACCCGATTGACCTGTTTGCCAAGTGAGTGTAACGAGAAAAAAAATTCAAGGGTACCAAAAATTCTTTCTATAGTTAATTAGCTAAAAGAGTATTTCTAAATATTTTTCGGGTAGCAGAATGAAATCAATCATTTAAACTATTTTTTGGGGGAGAATTTGCGGTAGCCAGTGTCACCCCTTGTGTTAGGATGCAAACTCAAGTCTCATATCGATAATGTAAAAAGGATAAACCATCTTTATAAGTGTTCAGTGACTCTAATAAACGAGACTTTTTGGGAAGAAATTTAAGGGTAAAACCGTGAGGCCAGGGCTCAGTGCCTCAGTTCAAAAGCAGACAATATTAAGTTGTATGACTCGTGGACACCGATAGAGCAAAAGCCCTACAAAAGGGTATCAACGCCTCGACACAAAACCTTGCTTCTATATACGTAGCTCCCCGGGTCCAACTCCAAATAATTGGAAGTTATTATCTTGCTTTCTTACAAAGATAATACCATAATGAGAAACATTATTACTTCCTTTACAAAATCTCATAGTATACCAAATTATCGATTGACTTTTACTTATGTGGCCGGATTACCAACTCTAGCACGAATGTTTTCTTTTGACATCATATTTCTATATTTATTAACTTTAAATCAAATACGGAGTATTTTAGACACAAAATCTAATCAATTGAACAATTACTTCCTCTGTAACTTTTAAAGATCAAAGTAGGTAAACTTTAACCTTAACCAAATAGAAAGTTACTCCGCATAAACCATTACGATAACATATAAATGTTTTTACTTTTGCTATAAATAAATGTTTCATAAGAATATATTTTAAACAAAAAGTAATTATATATAAGTGAAAAACAATGTGCCCAAAGTGTCACATAAAAGAGTGGAACGTCGTAATTCCGGAGGGAGTATTTTTTTTTTCTAATAATAATATGCACGTAAAAGATTTGTCGGTGCCTAACTCCCAATTTTTGAGTTGTCTTATTCGATCCTTTGGGCTTTGGTTACTTCAAGCTAAGTCATCCTAAGACAAATATTAAGCTTTTAAATATTTCATTCATTGTCAAACGTACGAAACTATTTAGACATATAGGAATTGAAGCATGTTGAATTGTTGATTATATAATATTACTATATCATGTTCACATTGTCTTATTGGTAATCGTTACAAGCTAGTGACCTCACTAATCCCCTCTCACTTGCTCTTCTACTTGTTCCTTGTAAGTAGAGATGGCAATGGATTCAGGACCTTATCCAGATCCGCGGATCCGGACCCTGGTGGAGCGGATATGGATCTCATTTTTATGGATCCAGTGGATATGGATCGGATATGGATCCTAAAAAAATTTAGGCGGATCTGGATATGGATCTTGTTGTTAAGATCCAGACCCTACCCACGGATCCATATCTTTTATTTTTTTAATTTATTTTGATTATATAAGGATAATTAAAGTTTATAATGCCGATATTTTCTAATTTAATCAACTCTCATATGTCATTTTACTTATTTCACAAGTCATTCTTAATTTATAATACAATTTAAATATTTGTAAATTAACTTTTTCCTCATCCAAATAATAACTTACGCGGTAATTAGTTACTTTATTATGTTAAATGTCGATATAATGTATACTTATAATCTTATTAAACATTCTAATACATTTTATGTAATTTTAATAGAAAAATTACATTTAAAAGATGAATAATTTAATAAAATATTTTGAAAACGATCGGATCCATTTGAGACCCAGATCCTACCCTGATCCTACCCTGATTCACGGATCTGGATATGGATCTGAAAATTTTGGACCCTGCGGATATGGGGCGGATATGGATCCACCAAATACAATATGGATATGGATCTGGATCTTATAGGACCCTATCCAGATCTTATCCATTGCCATCCCTACTTGTAAGAGGTCACAAGCCTCTGACAAAAGTGCTATCACGAATGAGAATTTGTAAATTCATATATACGATACTTATGTCATTTAATTAACAGTCCGTCTCACTAAAGACGGGCACTATCTGTCTATCTGTTACAAGCTAGAGACGAATATGACCTGCCGCAGGGGGAGGGCAAGTAAGGGACTTTATTTGCCCTCAACTTGCATATTGTGAGCTATCCGTTTTCAGCTTGTAACGGATAGTGCCCGTCTAGAATGATAATTTGTCTTTAATTTAAGTAATACTCCATAAAGGAGTTCTTAGTTTGCATGCCCATGCATGCATTCGAAAGGAACGAAACCCCACCTAATGAACCATGCTGATGAGGCATCTACTTTGAATTCAACTGCCATACATTACCATATATTAGTACTTTAAAATTATTAAAAGTTGATTATTATACGTTTTTTGTACGACGATGTGACATGTTTTTTTTCTGAGAGGACGATTAAACATTTGAACTTATAATTTTGTAAAAAAATATAAAGTTGTCTATATAATTTGAAATCAGAGATTGAAGATTTCTATGAATGTCTTAAAATGTGAAAATAACATACTCCGTAAGTCTGTATATAAAAGAGATTTAAAACATCCTCCGTAATTAGCATTACAACACAATAATGATTGGATGTTGGCTGGGTATATATTCGATTTCTGCATCGCTTCGTATCTTATAAGTTATGTGAGAGTGTTAAATTTCATAATCGACCTGGTTCCTACCCGAACTGAGGAAAGAGAGCTCGCTTTACACTCACATGTGGAAAATCAGGTTTTTTCAGAGAGGGTATGTCGATATTCAAAATCACAAAATATCATAACACCATTGGCAAACCGTAAAGAACTATTGTTTCACTACGTGACATCCACTTAGATATTACTCCGTACGTACTCCGTATATGTTTGGAAGTGACAATTAAATTTTAAGAACACCCTTCCACTTCTTCAATAGCCAAACCAAAAAATTAAGATGGAAAAGCACATGACAGACTCCCATCAACATACCTACAAATCTACAATTATACATAACCAAACAACTAGAACATAAAGTATACGGAGTATAAGAAATACTCCCTCCGTCTTGATCATTTGTTTATCATTTTTACTTTAGGATGTTTTATTAATCTGTTATTTTTTTTATTATGTTAATTTTCTGTGAGTAATTTAATCTTTTAATAGGACTACTGTTTACTTGGCATTCACGTACTAAGTAATACTCCAAATAATCCCCTGCTTTTTCCTAAATCTTTGTGTCAAAAGCAAAAGTAAACAAATAATCAAGACGGAGGAGTAATTATGTTAATGAACCACCGGGTGGCTTTGAGTCTCGATACCACTCTTTCATATTTCCCTGTAAGATTTATTATTTAAATGGATCGTACATGTTGTATGAGAGAGGATGATACCGAAACTAGGCATTCAGTGTCCAGTGACGTTATCTCATTTTCCATTTCGAGAATTCAAGAAAACAGTTGACTATAGTAGGCTAGGACTCTTAACTAAATGATACTTTCCTCTATGTGAAGATGTCACCTGTAAAGGCCTCGCCCATATTGGAGAGAAAAAAAGGAGTGTGTTCTACTTTATAAATTAAAAAGAAACTCCACTCAATGTCAATTGATTTTGTGATAGAATCTGGAACACTCTCTCCAATGGACACCGTCTAGGCCCATGTGCGAATCTAATAGTATAATTATGGTATAATTACTAAATAATCCTTATTAATGTTGAATGAGATAACATTTAATAAGCAAAACAGAAGAATTCTGGCTGTTCTAATTAAAATCATGATAAAATTCTGATCGCACATTAATGCAAACTGTCTGATTTTAATTGCATTATGAGGAAAGCTTAATAGCTTATATATTTATATCCCATGATAATGAAACAGAGGAATTGATCAAAATTTTGGCTTAATCGTCTGCACTTCTCCGAGGCAGCAATTCGTCGATGAATATCTCAACACGATTTTCATTACGAGTCCATAAAAAGCGATCGTATTTAAGGAATATGGCTGACAATCGATTAACTACATTACAACCATATTAGTAGTACTTATGACCAGGGTTCAAATTTGCCGAAACTGTCGTTGTAAGTCTTGTAACTACCTTTGGAAATAAAAAAAAAACATGCATAATCAGACAACACATACAATGGCAGCACACTTCCACTAGTTAATATAATATCATGTTCATGTGCATCAGGTGGCAAAAGAACTTGAAGATATTAATAACTATACTAGAAATCTAAGATCTAGGTTAAGATATTTGATTTAAATATGAGATTTCATTGTATTTTTCGGCGCGAAGTAATGTGTTTCTTCTGAATGATACGTCCGTGTTCAGAAACTTCGAATTATAGGGTGTTTAGAAATAGTACAAGTTGCTAATGCTGATAAGATTAACAATTGATAACAGAGCATTAGGGCATCCACATGACAGTCTAAATGCAAACTACTGTACTGTTCTATGTACAGTGTGTATTCAACACATTAACATTATTCCGCGTATCCAAGCTTTCACCTAATTCAGTAAGGCGTCAAGTATACACAGGCTACGGTCGACAGACGTGTCCACCTACTACATAAGTATAACTACATAAGTGTATAACGCCTCTTGGGAAAGTGCCAAGAACAAAACCGTGTGAGCCTGGTCCAAATCGGACAATTATCATTCCGTTGAAATCGGAAAATCAAGGTATAGAAATCACATCATTTAAGATCTAGGTCAAGAATCTACTGCAACAGATATTAGACTTGAATATGAGAATCTTTTGTATTTTGCGGTATGAGCTAATCCCCATCTTTCTGAAAGACAGATCGATTTGTCTTCAGAAATTTCGAACTACAGGGAATTTGAAATAGCACAAGTTGCTAATGTAGATAAGTTTAAGTACTAATTACAGATTAGTTCAATCTTTTCAAATTAGTTCCACTTGTACTTTTATTATGCAGCAATGTTGATGCTAAGAAAGCATTACAGCATCCACATGACAGACAGTCTAACTGCAAACTGTTATAATTACAGGGTGTATTAAATACATTAACAGCATTATTCTGTCGTCCCTGTTCCTCAAAGACTACCACCTATAGCTGTTAAAATACAGGAGATTTTCCATGTTCACAAAGTGTCCACGCCCAACTACATTAGTATTGGACCTTTTGGGAAAGTCCCCAAAACGGAATCATGTGGGCTCTCCCAAAACGAACATTATCATTCTTATGTCAGGATTACGGTGTTGGTCGTGCTCCTAACATGCACTTCCTCTATAGAATACACGCCGAAGATGTTCCCGAAATGTCCATTATGAAAATTCTCTCGAGAATTATGAGTCTTTCACTCCACCCAAAAAGGTACAGGTTTTAAGCACATCCCGAGCAACATTTCTTACCATAATCTAGAGGAATATTGTCAGTTGAAAATGGAAATCAAGGTTTTGGGTTTACTAGAGCAAAAATCACATCATTTGAGATCAATGCCATCTATTATAGAGGTTTACCTCAGGAACTTCACTTAAAACTTCAGTATATTGACAGACTTATATAACATTATGCAGAGGATGATCAAATATCGTCATGGGGTTTCCTCCTATCACGGTATCACCTATTGGTCTTAGGATGGAACCTCACTTGCTTGTGGGCCGATTTCCTGCATCTATTTTCCTATAAGCCCGTTGCAGAAGACTCAACAAATCTTAACCTCAAAAGCTATTGCAGCAACTGCTAATTGTCTATCCACTAATTTATCTATCCACTTAATTACCAGGGTTGTATAACAGATTTCAGATGTCTTGTCGAAATGTCAAGTTCAAGCCCCAAAATTTTAAATAATGCACACTTAAGAGAAGGTTGACGACTATGGAGCCCCAAACTATTAAACCAAATCATTATACTGTGCTTCTACCTCACATAAATTTGACAAAATTGACATGATTTATACCTTGACAACTACCCGAAGCTTGACACGTACATTACCAAATAGATATCATCTCTTCTGAACTATAGGCATGTAGAGTTTCAGTTTATCTCAGAAAGGCATACATCCAGGATAGAGCAGGTTATCTATAGAATTTTTACGCATTGAAGAAGATTACGATGAATGATCAAACATGAAACAAATGATATTATAAAGAACATTTTTGTACAATACTCGTACAATTTATGATGAATTCACTGAAAATATCATCGCGCTCGAAGTGTAGTCTCAAGCTAAACAAACAGAAGTACAAAAAAGCACAATGATCAAGGAAAAGTTCATCCTGATACTTTCGGCTTCGCAGGCACACTATAGACCATATAATCAACATCACTGATTGCTGATGTAAAGAGAAAATTTGTACATTGACACTTACATCATGATTAAGCTCCATATCCACATAATTAACCAAGGTTTATCAGCTTGGATAATTTCCTGCAGACAGAAAAAAACACCAGTGGATACTCAAAACCATTAATTTACATCTATTAACACACACACACTCATGAGTCACGACCTATAATCATGTCGGTTAATCTCTTTAGAAACGGTCTCACATGAAACAATCATGAGAAATAACATTAATTGATACTCAAAACCGTTAATAAAGTCCGTCATCTAAGATCACTTTCGCAAAATGAGTGAATAAAACAACCAGCAGTTGATCAACTCACTCAAAACTATGAATCAAGTGAGTAATTCTCAGAAAGAATTATGTCAGACTGTCTCATAAGAGAATTTGCGCAAACGAGTAAATTTAACAACAATATCTATTGAGAGCAACAACAACCAGCAAATCAACTCACTCAAAAGCTTGTTAAAGACTTGTTAAAGTGATCAACCAACTTTGAATCCCAAAACCCGACATAAAACTGAGCAAGCCCATGAAGAAAGAACGCGGCTTGATTAACATTTAACACACCAACAATATCACAAACAACACTCTTTCTCAATCTATTAGCATCCAAGAAAACACAAGTCATTTCCTCAAGAACATCACCAACAACCTCACCCACATCAACCCCAACAGCCATCTTCCCAACCACTCTACCCTGAGCCTCTCGAGCCCGTTTCGCAATAGCCGGAACCATCAACCTTAACCCACACTCAATGTGTTCGACCTTATGCCCCAATGACCCATCCAAATTCCTCCAAGCATTACAAGGCCTATTCAAACATTCCGGATCAAACCCATTAAACCCATTATCGTTCTCGTCACTGTCGTCTGTTTCGAGAAAAGAACGGAGGAGATTAGTGAAGATATACGGGTGGAATTCACCTAACCATAAGAAGGGTTTTTCGACGTCTGTGCGCCATGAAGGGTAAAGAAGTTGATCAATTCCGTCGTTGGTGGCGGCGTCGAGGGCGGCGAAGTATGTGGTGAAGTGGGTGAGGATGAGGTTGACGTGGGTTGAGAGAGTAAGTGGGTCCGGCGGCGTGGCGACGGAGAAAAGAGTGTGGGTTAAGTGAGGGAGGAGGGTAGTTTTTAAGGTGGTGATCCAATCTTTGTAGAAGTCTTTGAATTGGCGAGTGTTCTTGAAACGGTTAACTATGGATTTAATCATGTTTGTTTAATGATGAATTTAAGGTTTGTTAATGGCGGTTTCTTGATATTGGGGAAAATGAGAATGAAAACAGAGGAATTGGGAGGGAAAGTGTATATGGTTTGATTAATGGAGATGTTAGTTGGTTTTGTGGGGCCAGAGTAACTGATTTAGGGTTTTCTTTATTTGTTTTTCAGAACCCTTTTATTATTGATCGTGATTATAAGTGACTCACAAAAAAATTAAAGAGGGAAATAACAATATTTCTTTTTGGGGGGAAACGGCATTAACAACTTCCTTCTTATTCCGTGGTGTTATTGGTCAGACAGAAGTGGGACAATGTTTTTTGGGAAAGGCTACTACAAGTTGTGGAGGTCAATAGGGCCGTTACGGTGTAAGATTGAGATGTGGTGGTTCATAGGGAAGTAACTTTTGAGGTTGAAGGTAGGTCGGCAATGAAATGGTTAATGATTGAATTTAATGATGATGGTTAGGATTAACAATTGATGGATTATACCACCTAATGCATGTACAACTGATTTTATGTTTATGATCGTTTTAGTAAATTTTATGAGTTTTGATATAAAGTTTTAAAACTCAGGCGCATAAAAATTGAGCCTTAATAATTACAGCATTACACAATAAACAGGAGTACATCATAAGAAAATCCCATGTATTTGATACATGCATTTTTTTGTTTTGAGATGTGCCCAACAAACTTCGTCTCTTCTATATTTCATTGATCGACAAAGCCTTGTATAAGACACTCTCACGTCCCCAAATAATATAAATAAATAAATAAAATGTATGAGTGACTACATTTGGTTTGATAACTTTGCAAAGAGTAGTACAACAAAATCAGTTTTACATAAATGGGGTGTCTAGGGGCTTGAATAGCATTATAGCAGCTTACTATAATAAATAAACCTAGTTTTGCTGGTCTAACCAAGAGGAACAGCTATGGCATCAAGCTCAAGACTTATTTGTCCAGGGAACAACAAATACAATGAAGACAATATGGGAACAATTGAACAATAAATATGGTGTCTAAACAAATAAGGTTACAGCGAGGGGCGTCACACTCACTTTTGGAGCTTGTCGAAATTTCCATGCCATGCTCCCTCTAATCTTTGTACAGTTGAGGCTTCGGTTATGTCCCCTTCGTTGTCGACATGATATCTCATGACAAAGTGTCATGGCAGACTATTTCATCCCCATCTAATAATAGCCGAACCCCACGTGAGGCCAGCACCAAATCCTGAGGCAGCAATAACGTGTCCGGGCTTGACTTTCCCACTGCGAACAGCTTCATCCAATGCCAAGGGGATAGATGCTGCACTCGTGTTTCCGTAATTTGCCAGATTTGATATGACCTGCTCTGATGGGACTTCTAGACGTGTTGCAACTGCATCTATGATCCTTTGATTTGCCTGCACTTCCAGTTTATACAATTGTATTGGTGGAAATCATAATTTGTTTTACGGTTACACGGAAAGACAGGGGTATAGAGTAGAAAATCAAGGGTTTGCGGAAAGTTGTTAAATTTCCATGTTGGAGACTTACATCAAGACAAGTAAAGCTCAGCATGCCTTCGTTAGTATGGTCGTACTAAAAAAAAACATGTAACCAAATTTATATCTTTAACATGGGATCAGGTCAATCAGATTTTAGCCTTTTTATAATGTCATTATCGGGCCATTTTAGATATGGTCGTCTGGGACGAGTCATTTATGTCGATCATCTGTTAAGCAGATAAACTTAAGGGTAATTTAGAACTGAAGTGAGTTATGGATGATTACCTGATGAAGTAGCAACCAATCAACATTGGAACTAGTTAGACCGGCCTTCTGAAGGGCAGCCTCAATGGACTGTGGCACACATCGGGCAGCGAAGCGGAACACTTCTTTACCATTCATATTAATGTACGAGTACGATGAACGCTTGGGAGGAAAACCCGTCAAAGAACCATTTGTACCTACGGCCTCGTTTGTTTCATCCTGCCTCCAAGATGCATTCAAGTGCCTGCAACGATTACGATTAGGATCTTGAGAACTTTCAAATACAGAATGCTAGTCTCTAAAGTCTTACTCCTCAAGACAAGACTACAAGAGTCATGCATACCTTATACCATCGCCATCACTATGTAGGTCGAAAGAGAAAATACCATCCTCTTCAACATCACAAGCCTGCAATAATATCAGACACAAACTCACTAAGCAATACTAAATGAGTTCTTTTGTGAGACACTACCTACAATGTAAGTCATTTTGTAAAAGTACCTATAGTTTTCTTATTTTGTCAAGCCCTGCCTAAAATTTAACTCTTTTTCGTCAAACACTACTAAGATCACTTTTCCGCCATGAAAAAGTAAAAGGAGAAAAACAACAAAAAAAAGCGACATTGGCTAACGGATACTAAAGCCTATGCGTATATTATTACGGAACTATACCAGAAGTAGTTACTAACCTCTTCTCTAAAAATAGAAGAAACTATAACTAGAATGAATATAAAGATGGATGATAAAAGTCGACAATAAAGTAGATTTGAGAAAAATAGCACAAAACATGGGTAGTAGATTACAAAATAGTACGAAGTACTCTCTGATAAACTTACGCAATTTCTTGCAAAGATACAACAAATATTGGTAGTGTTTGACAAAAAATAAAACTTTAGGTATATCTTCGCAAAGTGGCATAAATTTTGGGTATTGTTTGACAAAAGGTTCATAGTAAAATTATCAAACAAACAACAACAAAGCCTTCGTCCCAGCATGGTTTGGAGTCGGCTAACATGAATCATCGTCTGAATTGTTTAGGTTTGAATCCACCTTTACTGGGAAGGGTAAAGAAACAAAGTAAAAGATTACGAAAAATTTCCTACGGTACCCTCAAGTTTGACATTTTGCCCGAAATGCAAATTTTTACTCGAAAAACTTTGAGTGGCCATAACTCGGGTTTACAAACTCGAAAAATGGCGATTTTTTTTCAAGTCGTTCATCTTTTCGAGAGCTATGATTTGAAAAAAAAATTAGTCGTATTTGGATTCCGTGGCTACGTGTTTTTGTATGTCAGTTTTTTTTGCCGAACAAACTTTGTGTGGCCATATCTCTTGATCACGAGTTCAGAACTCGCCAATTTTTTTTTACAAATCGTAGTCCTCCGAAAGATGAACAATTTGAAAAAAAAATCGTCATTTTTCAAGGTTTAAAACCCGAGTTATGGCCACTCAAGATTTTTCGGGTACAAAATTTGGGCATTTCGGGCAAAATGTCAAACTTGGGGGTACCGTGAGGATTTTCAGAAAAGAATATTATCACACAGGCAGTCAACCATAAACACTATCTACCAAGAAACCAAGGGTAGTTGTCATATTCACACCGGATAAAACAGATGACTTTCATTTCCCATGCTTGCCTAGTAGTGGAAGGCTGGAAGCAAGGCATGTGCAAACTAATTTTTCTCACCTTTACTACCTAGCTATGTGTGCCCATAGGTCATAACCACCTTTACGCTAGGTTCTTTAATCCAAGCACATGCAACTAGGATAGGGAATCTCATTACTCTCATACATATTCCCCAACACAATAACGAAAGGAAGCATAAACAATTAACTACGATGGACAAAAGTAGTACTGCGGAGTAAATTAGAACAAAAAGAGGGTTGTAACTATGAAAAACAGAATACAAGCATACAAATTACCAGTTGGATGATCTCTACACACATAATGAACCTGATCAAAGGCGCGATAGAAGGGAGAAAAGTCCAGACTCTAAGAGACCGAGAGAAAATAAGAAGTCTACCTGAACTACCACGGCACCTGCAGCATCCCCGAAAAGAATACAGGTTCCCCTATCAGTCCAATCAACAAAACGAGAAAGAGCATCTGCAGCTACGACTAAGACATTCTTAAATCCGCCACCTGGAATTCATGAAGAATTAATAAAGATTTCAAAGATTATAAGGCAAGGTAACTAAAATAGAGCAAAGAAATTAAAGTCAGTACCCCTTACGTGACAAGCAGCTGAGACCAATCCAAGCATGAAGCCACTGCAAGCTGCGGTAATATCATAGGCCAGTGGACTTTTGCTGCATCCCAATGCTCTTTGTACCTAAATGATAAAAATAATAACATAATAAAAAGGTTAAGGTTACATTGGTGTATAATAAATTTACAGAGCAGACATCTGAAGAATATATGCAGACAGTGTCAACATACAACCCAATATAAGCTCTGATTACTGTCATAGGCTCATAGCTCTACCAAGTCGGTGACCCTTTATTGCATACATGTGTAGAGCATGTCAGTGTCGGATGGGGTCCTTTAATGTAATTAAAAATATATTATTAATTGAGTCTATGTATTTAAATATTTTTAGCACAAATAATGGATAAGTCACTGCCAGTCCCAGGTGCGGATGAAGGAGGAGGGTTGCGGTAGGCTTGTGGCAGGCAGCGTGAAAATTCTCGTCACACATTATGGACATGAATAAAAATTCATAATGCACAAAATCACAAAAAAATAATAATGAAATAATCACGGTGTCCCAGAACCTCAGAAACCCCAACATGCATCCACCGACCACCAGTGTAGCTTAATAGGGACTAGGGAGCATGGGATGAGGCCGATGATCTATAAGATTCTCTTATGGCCTCCCGAAAAGCAACAAGCAATCAAATGACAACGCCTCTTTACTTCTCCGACCTCTAACGGGAAAACTTCCAAACTAGATATAAGGGACAATTCTTCCCAAGGAATCCAATAGAGTATAACCAAGTTCCAAAAGAAGTGAGTACAATGGAAACTCTTGTTCCCCCCTTCCTATCGAAGAATATGTGAAAAAAAGGAGAATAATGTTAACACATTATAGTAGATAACATAATGTTAGTACACACACACCTGAGGAGCACTGCCAAAGAGGTCTTCAGGAGTAGATGAGCACATCAAGACAAGATCAATATCATCAGGATCAAGCTTGGCCATCTGAAGAGCTTTTTTTGCTGCTTCCGAAGCCAAACCTATTAAGCTATCATCACCTATAATATTAAACGAGCAGACAGTCATTTTAGTCTTTAAGTAAGAATGCGAATGCCTCGTAAAGCAAGAAAACTTTATGCAGTTAACTGTTTGCTTAGTTTTGCATGGTATACAGTTCTTATTCTTAAAACTAAAAGAGATATAAAAGCAAAAAAATAGTCCGAGAAGCTATCGTATCATGGCTCAAACCAAGCAGCATTTAGAAAGGGTAGAAAGTAATTCAAAACAAGAAAATCGATCTGTTCTAGCCTATGAGCAAGCTGTATACAATATACATTTGCCTCAGGAACGGAATTTTAGGAAAAGAAGATGCAAATGAAGTTGTTGATCATTTAGGGATGCAGATTAATAACTCTACTAAGAATTGGAAAAGTGATGCAAGTGCGGTTGGGGGGGCGGGCATTTTGGGTGTTTTGGTCATTTTCAAATGAATTATAAACAAGCTGAGTGTATACAATATATGCAAGAGCACCCCCCAAAAGGCACATGTATATGAACTATTTAAATAGAGGGAGCAATTGTTCGCGTCTTGAACTTTTGTAAGTTGCTTTTTTTGTCACATACTCAATCCACTGCAAACCACCTATGAAAATATTTATACCTGAAAGTACACGACGGTTGCGAATCCCAGTTCGAGTAGATATCCATTCATCAGAAGTTTCAATCATAGTGGAAAGGTCATCATTTGAGATCTGCAGCTTGGGTACAGCAGAGCCGCAGCCAACAAGTTTGCAACCTTGGTATACAAGCCTACAAGAAAAGACAAGCATCAGATGCTTCATATTACATGGCAGTAGAATAGATAGAGTGCCCAGCCCACTTACTTCATCAGAAGTTCAGGTGTATGGAATATGAGGGGCGGGAAAGATCAATTCCACATCTAACAAGTACATGAATTAACTGAGCCTGTGTCTCAAATACACTGTCTTATTCAACAACAAATAAAAATTCATACTCCGTCATACGACTAGAACAGTAAAAAAAAGCCTTGAAAATTCTCATACAACGTTCACAACAAAAGTTTACACAGACATGCTACCGGATATAGATATACGGTTTCGACAAAGTGATCCAACAGACCTATTGATGGGGGTCCATATAGGTGTGCACTAGTGGAGTATGCAACTCATTAACAACTTGACATTGTTACCTTCTAAAAAAAAGTAGCCTTGCTTGGTAGCGCAATGTTTGTATTTACGCTTAGAAGAAATCGACATTGCAAGAGTGGATTATCACACGTTCAAACTATATACATCCACATGGCTAGTGGGACATTAATCAACATAAGGTGAGTTCTACAGTAGCATGTTCAGCTATCTCATCCAACTAACTTGGAACATTGAGCTCTAAATTAGTATGTTCAACTGTCTCACTAAACTAACTTTCCATACTGCGCGATAATATCCAAGAGTTTGGAGCATGTAACATGTTCAGCTATCTCATACGACTAACTTGAAACATTGAGCTCTAAACTAGCATGTTCAACTGTCTCACAAACCTAACTTTCAATATTGCAGAATAATATCCAAGAGTTTGGAGCATGGTGAGCTAGATAAAAGGACTGCATGAGCTCAAGAAGTAAGATTCACCCTAAAAAGATACCTCAAGCCTCCAAATGACCAAGCAAGGTAGCTAAACTTATATGGACATACATTCTATTTTTTCTTAAACATGCACTTGTATCAACATTGAGTAAGATTCGCCCTTACAGAAAATCGAGAATCTTCATCCTAAACCATATGCTCAAGAAATGTACCACCTCAATACCTCATCAGTGGCAGTTACCCACCGAGCAACGAAAAATTCTTCATTTCCAGTTAAAATTTTCGATTTTTTTTAGTTTACTCTATCCCTAACTACATATCCTGGTTCCGTCACTAAACCTTATATAATGCAGTGACTTCATCTAACTCTTGATAATACACTTTTCTAACATCCAAACTAATCATTTTCATAGATCACACACTCATGAGTGTACATGAATCCCCAATGTGCTTATGATTGCCATTTTTTACAGTCTGAAATTTAAAGACATCAACTTGCAATACACATAACTCAATTCTAACAACATAAAAGTAATCAAAAACTAAATTAAAGACCAATTATGAAAAGAAATTATGAATAAAATAAACTAAATAAACTAAATAAAGTGATTAGAATTACCTTGGAGAAATTGATTGAGTGGGAGAAACACTAGCAGCTTGTTTATCAAAACCACCACTAATTGAGGAAATGAAGAATACCCTTTTGCGAAAACTCACATATGAACAAAACCCAGATCCATTTAACCCAAAAGATGAACAAATTCTTTGTTTTAAACTTGTAGAAACTGAAGGTGAAACCATGAACCCATTTCCATACGCAGTCGCCATTGATGCAATAAAATGAGATTAAAGAAGGAATTTGGAGTTAAAGAACAGAATTAGGTGGAGAAATGATGAAATTGCATTAGAAAGGAGAGATCTTTAGCCAAAAAAAAGGGGGAAGTGTGAAAAATTAATGTGATGAACCCATGAAATGACATAGAAAATGAAAGGAGCTTGTTGTAGTTGATTAGTAAGACTAATAAATTGAAATTGAAATTCAATAAAAGATCACTTTTTGCGGAGACTCCAAAGGATGGTGTGACTTGGTGAGTTAGGTGAGGGGGTGGTAGGATTATAACTCCTTCCAACTAGAGCTGATTAACTTCGGGCCGGCCCGTTTGGTCCTACCCGTTTGGCCCGCTACTTAAGCGGGCTTGGACAAGAAGAAATTTAAAAAATTATTTGACGGACGGGCCAAGCTCGGCCCGCTATATTTCGTGGGCGGATATGGACATGATTAAGAAGCCCATGGACAAGCCCGCCAAGCCCGCTAAACATATATAAAATTAAAAAATTATGCTTCATATAAACAAAAAGCTAATAAAGTAAAAAAGTATACAACAAGAGTAAATGAAATAAAACTTGTATTAGTGATAAAGTAAGTAGTTATAATTTTTTTTATATCGTACTTTTTTTGGAGACTTGTAACATCAAAATAATCATGTTTAATTATAGAATTTGTATATGTTAAGTTGAGTTTGCGATATTTTAGTTAATTCGGAATATATGTTATGTCTACTTTAGCCTTAGTTTTATTAAAAAATTAGTTTAATATATTTTACATTCAAGCCCGCAAGCCCACGGACAAGCCCGCTAGCTTAAACTAGGCGGACATGGACAACCCTAGTAAGCCCGCTTAAACGGGCTTGAACACGGCATATTAGGCCCGCTGGACATTTTTTCAAAGATAAGCCCGGCCCATGTCCGTCCAAGCCCGCAAACGATCACCTCTACTTCCAACCCTTTTTTTTTTTTACTTTTCCCCCATCAAGCTACCCGATCCGAAAAGACTGACTCGAGAGTCGAGACTCAAAACTAACCCAAGTTGCAAAACCCCGAATATAATTTAAAATCCAAATTAACCTTACCCAACCCGAATTTGACCAGAGTTCTACTAGACCCGTAATTGACCCGACCCGAAACAACCCCACCTGAAACCACCCAACCCAAAAGTAACCCGATGTAAGTGACCTGAAGTGACCCGAACAAGCTACTTTTAAGTTACATTTAATATTATTATATTAATGTGACCTAGCTAATATTG
Source organism: Heliosperma pusillum (assembly GCA_022085475.1). Lineage (NCBI taxonomy): Eukaryota > Viridiplantae > Streptophyta > Magnoliopsida > Caryophyllales > Caryophyllaceae > Heliosperma > Heliosperma pusillum. Next base: position 9,973 of record JAIUZE010000256.1, on the reverse strand, counting down.
AGTATATCTTAAACACTTATATACAACAACATGAAAAAAGGTTATCTTGAACATTATATTACGACACGTGGTAAAATTAGGATCTCTTAGAAGCCGACTCAAATAGTAACAACTTTTTTCTTAAATAGTGACCACCTTGATAACTAATTGTCAAAAAGTTGTCACTTTCAACTAGGTACACCGTACAACTGTCTTAAAAGAGCATTTACCTTAAATTTTTATTTATACTAAGTGGTTATGATGGTTACTTATTACATTGAATAATGGTTAATAATAGTTTTCATACGATATTTAGAAAGGGGATAATAATTTGTAGGGAAGGGAATAATAAAAGTGGGATGGGGGGAATTTATTTTTTAAATCGAGGGTGTCAGTCGTTGGTATTAATAATTGTGGTAATCCCGCCGTCGCAGGTAAGGCAAAACATGAATCAGTACCCGATTCAAAGTGTTAAATTCAAATGTTTTGGATATCCAATGTTGAACAATCCAAAAATAATCGGATCGGATGCTAAATCCATCGATATCCATTTTTTGAGTGTTACGTGAACGATTAAGTTTGAAACAATATGATACGTGTCATCTTATACACGAGTTTTGATTTTTATGATTCAGTGACATTCAGGGTTTTTTTAAAGGTTTTAAAATATCGTATTTTTTATTGCAATACTTGTGTTTATTTTGTTATATAATCGCGAGTGTCACAAAGATGATGACCAGTCTTAGGTGGTTAATAAGTGTCTTAAACATATTTTAGCCTTTTAGGTATATGGCAAGAGGGAAGCCGAAGAAGTGGGCCCAGTGGATGGATACCTCTTTGTTGACTTGTGGTACAACACTAATTTTCATTCATATACCCAAAGTACGCCATTCGTATTCATCCATATGTTATGGCGGATAGCAGGGTGCTAACTGTTGATAGGAGCTGTTAGAGAGGAATATATTAAGATGTTGCAATTCCATTTGAAGAGAGCTTATGATAGGATGAAGGTGTAATCTGACAAAAGGAGGACTGACAAACAGTTTGTAGTTGAGAATTTGGTCAATGTTAAGCCTTAACCTTATAGAAAAATGTATGTGTATACATGTCATGTGCTAAGCTTTCTCCTAGGTATTTAGACCTTTCCAAATGATGAAAAGAGTTGGGCAAGAAACCTACAAACTTCATCTCCCCGACACTCCGAAAATACATCTTGTTTTTCATGTCTCTTACTTAAGGAAACATAAAGGACCCCCCCGAAAGCAGGGGCGAACCCACGTGGGGTCCTATGGAATCACGTGCCACCCATAAAAAAAATCAAAAATCTGGAAAAATTTGAACGCGGACTTCCTTCCTCAATTCTCATTACCTCATTATACCACAAAATAAGAAAGTAAGAAACAACTTTAAACCTCCACCACCCAACTCCCAAGCCACCCACCTGTCGGCCCACCGACCACCCACTTGTCGGCCCACCGTCCACTAGGGCTGAGCAAAAAATCCGATTATCCAAACCGATCCGATATCCGATTCGAATTCGATCCGAAAATGCGGATATCCGATCCGAAACTTTCAGATATCCGATCCGAAACTTTCGAATATCGGATCAGATATCGGATATCAAATTTAAAACTTTCGGATATCCGATATCCGATTAAAAAAAAAATTGATTCGTACATTTATTGTAGTGGACTCCGTATCTTTAGGCCCAAGTGAGACTAATTTGGTGTAACTACTAATACTCCTAACCTAATTCCTCACACTTTTGCAGCCACATTTTGATCTCCTTCTCTCTCTACTATTTTTCTTTACTTAATTTGCATTTGTCCATCTTCCCTATTCTTATCATCGTCAACATCACCCTTTATATTGCTCTTCTTTAATATTAATCTTCTCAAAATAACCTTGCCTTTCTTACTTATCTCATATATGTTACTACACTATAAAGTGTATAAAGATCTAAGGTAATGCTTCAAGATGGTTAGATAGATTATATCAAGCTACTGCAAAAATATGGCCAAAATTATTATCTACTGTAAATAGAAGATAAGAACAATACTTTTGTGTTGAATTAATTTGGGTTGCAATTTTGTAAAAATATTGTATTTTTTTCTGCCCAAATAAATGAATAATGGGTGTTTTCGATCTACAAAAGTAACTTAGTTCACAAATTCAAATTTTGAAAATGATTAGATAATGAACTAGACAGAAGTAAATCGGATATCTATCGGATATTTGGATATCCGATCCGATATTTCCGGATACTAAAAGTCGGATATCCGAAGTATTCGGATCGGGTATCGGATATTGAAAAACCCGGATCGGGTATCCAATCCGAAACCATGTTTCGGATCGGATATCCGATCTATGCTCTGCCCTACCGTCCACCGCAGGCTGCCAGTCCAGCCTCCCACCCAGTCCATGAAGTTCCTAGACTCCTCTAATTAGTTCATTAAATTACATTAACTTAATGATTTAGGATCTAGTTATCATGCATGCTAATATAAAAGCATAAAAGAAAAGATAAGACGAAAATATCCTTACATTGGGATTTTTTCGGTTCAATATGGGCACAATAAGAACTCCTTCTTATTGTTCTTGAGCATGAAATTAATGGATGATCCTCCATAAAACAACCTCCAAAGTAGAAGGTCTCCTTCTTGTTGCACCTAAGAATCAACCCAAATAATCTTAACTTATTATTAACTAGATAATAAGTAAGACATTATATTACTAATATTATTTTATTACTACACTAGTAATAAGACATGAATATTAGTGTTTATGAGAGTTTAGAGAGAAGTTGAGGATTTTAGAGAGATATCTAAAACAAGTGAAAATGAATGAGCAAAATGAAATGAACAACCAATTGCACTATATAAGGGCACTTGGCCGGTCATGCCATCACCAATTTGGTGATTATTTTGCTTATTATATTCTCATGCAAATTACTTGAGTGTGGTTAAGAAAATGATAATGATCATGTGCCATAACATGTCATAATCACTTGGTGAAGTGTGGAATTGGTAGAGTAAAATCACTAGTGATTTTGTCTACACAAAACCGGTGCACATGAGTCCACAATGGACCATTTTGATTTTTGATATTTATCCCACAAATACTTATAATCATATGTTTAATTATCTTGTATAATTAGATGTTAATTTGATCATATAACAATTATATGACACAAATTAACAAACAATATACACTTAACTTTTAAGTGATATTTTATCATTATACCAATATATAATGGGTCCCACAATGCCCAGTTAATATATTTTACAACTCCTTGTAAATATAATCAACTAACTACCTCTACCTCAAAATATATGCATAACCTCAACTAATTTAATGAATTAACGGTTAATCACTAAATTAAATCTTATTTAATCGTATTAAAATAAAACGTAAAATTTATTCAGTCAGTTATCGAATAATTGACTAATAAACTTAAGTGGAATGAGTTCCTAACTCAATTTCCAATAAATAACTCTCGTAACTAAAACGTACATATCAAATACATATAATGCTCTAATTAAACTGTATCGTATACAAATAATTAGTATTCTATTTGGGTCTCGTCCTATAGGTGTGACCTAAAGGGATCAGTTGATCACCGCCGTCATACGACAATAACGTCAAACTCTAGTTAGCTGAGCGTTAGCGATTTACGTTAATCAACTGACGTGGAGTATCAAAATATACTAATCATGTCACGTATATTCCAAATGAGATTTAATATATAAATGCACTATTGTGGAGGACATTTACTCCAACAGTCCAGCCTCCCACGGCCCACCCAGGTACTAATTGTCTAATTACTCCCAATTTAATTTCTAACTTGCATACCCTAAATTTGTAAATCTCTAATTCGATTTTATATTTGTATTCTTGTAATTGTGTGCTTAATTAGACATGTTTCTTTGAATTGTTCTTATTGCTATGTGTTTAATAATTTAATTAGACAATTTAATTGTTTTTTACTTGTTTGTATAATGTATATGGACATATGGTTCATGGTTGTCTACTTGTTTTACTTGTCTTTGAAATTTGAATAGTTTCTTTGAATAGTCTCTTATTCTTATATTGGTGTATGTAATTAGTGTTTATATTGTTGTTTGTAATTAGTTGAAGAAGATGAGGAAGAATAAAAGTATTCTAGACTATTGGAGTAAGGAAAGAAAGTCCCAAAAATCATGTTTATCGTCTACACCATTATCAAGTGAACCTCAAGACACTAATGAAAGCGAGCAAGATGAAGAACACCCGTCACTAATTGAGGATGAAAGTTGTGATCCAATACAAGTAGAGAATCAAAGTGAGCAATGCGATCAAACACAAGTAGACAATCAAAGTGATCGAGTTAGAGTCTTCTTTCACCTCTTCTCATGTTAAAGAAATTGAAGATGAACTTGATCTTTTGCCACATGATCCGGGAAAACGAAAACCTATTTCATCTTATCCGTTTAATGATCGAGATGATGTAAGAAGAGGATTTATCGAGAAGATGCGTTGTAAACCGGAACCAATTGAAGATTTTCCTCAAACATATGAAAGTGGCAAAATGTGTTGCTTTAAAGCTCATTGGTATGTTACTGATGATTGGCTTGAGTATAGTGAGAAACTTGATAAAGCTTTTTGCTTTGTTTGTTACTTGTTTAAGGATTCTAAATGTTCTCCCGGTAGAGATTCATTTGTGAAGGGAGGGTTCCAAAAGTGGAAAAATGCAAATGAAAGATTTAGGAAACATGTTGGTAATGTTGGAAGTGCTCACAATCAAGCAAAAGAAAAATTTGATCATTTTATAAATCAAAAAACTTCTATAATAGAAAAGGTTGACAAAGTAAGTAGCAAAACCAAGGCCACTTACAAGGCTCACTTAGTATATTCTCTTCAATGTTTGAGATTTCTTTTGAAACAAGGTTTAGCATTTCGTGGTCATGATGAAAAAGAGAGTTCAAATAATAAGCGAAATTTTCTTGAACTTTTGGAATGTCTTGCGAGAAGATGTGAAAGTGTTTCTAAAGTTCTTCTCACTAGTGCTCCGGGTAACCACCAAGCTACATGCCCTAAAATCCAAAAAAATCTTATCAAATGTTGTGCAAAAGAAACTATTAGGCTCATTATTAAAGATCTTGATAATGATTTTTTTACAATATTAGCCGATGAGTCTTGTGATGTGTCTAACAAGGAGCAACTTGTTGGAGTAGGTGTCCTCCACAATAGTGCGCCACATAATAAATCTTATTAAGGATTATAATTGGGATATTTATTGACTATATATATGATTAGTCAGTTGATTAACGTAAATCAATAACGGTTGGCTGACTAGAGTTTGACGTTATTGTCGTATGACGGCGGTGATCAACTGATCCCTTTCGGTCACACCTAAAGGATGCAATCCAAATAGTAACTAATTATTTGTATACGATACAGTTAATTAGTACATTACATATATTCGATATGTACGAGAGTTAATTGTTAGAAATTGAGTTAAGAACTCAAATTCGATTAAGCTTATTTTTCAATTATGCGATAATTGACTAATAAATTTATATCTTATTTTAATACGATTAAATAAGATTTAACTTAGTAATTAATCGTTAAATTACTAAATTAGTTGAGGTTTGAGATAGAGGTAATTAGTTAATTATATTTACAAGGAGTTGTAAAATAAATTAACTAAGCATTGTGGGACTCATTATATATTGATATAATGGTAAAATATTACTTAAAATGTTAAGTACATATTATTTGTTTAATTGAGTCATATAATTGTTATATGATCAAATTAACACTTAATTATACAAGATAATTAACCATATGATCAATAAGTATTTGTGGGACAAATATCAAAAATCAAAATGGATCAAAATGAGGCTCACATGGCCGGTTGGTTTGTAGTTGTTGGTGATGATGGTTGTTCTTATTCACACTCACAAGCAACATATGCTTATGACATGAATAGTTAACATGAAATCATTTTATTCACTACAACACATTACCAATTTGCATGGCAATAAAATAAGAAGAAAAAATCACCATTTTGTGATGTTGATAATCGGCCCTCATGGCTATAAAAGGAGAACAATTGTTGTTCATTCCTTTACTAGTTCATTCTTGTTTTATTTCATACATCTCTCAAAACTAAACTTCTCTCTAAAACTCTCTTATACTAATATTTACTAAGTATTACTAGTGTAGTAATATAGTCTAGTATTAGTAGTATTATATCTATCTTATTATCTAGTTAATAATAAGGGTAGATTATTTGGGTGAATCTTGGTGCAACTTGAAGGAGGTCTTCTAGTTTGGAGATTTCATGTGTTCATCCATATTTATAGCTCAAGAACAACAAGAAGGAGTTCTTGTTGTGCCCTTATATTTTCCATATCAATGTGAGGAAATTTCTTCCTTATATAAATGTCTTTATATTTGCATGCATGTTACATAGATCATTATAATACTAAATTAAAAGTAATTTAGCAACTAATTAGAAGAGTCTAATTAAGGTCTATGGACTTTCAATTGGTATCAGAGCTAGCTTGTAGCATGCATGTTCATTTTGGACATTTTTATTAAAGTTATAAGATAACTAATAAATCAAAGATTTTGAGTTAAAATACGATTCTGACAAAAATTTTTGGTGCATGTATACCTACTGACCTCAAAATGTTTGTGGTCAAATTTCGTGATTTTAGGGATTAATTTGCTATTTATTTTGATTTTTGGCGTTTAAACCGAGTTAACATGCATTTTATGAGTTAAAAGTTAACTAAAAATAGTTGCATGTTGATTCTGGCCATGAAATTTTAATATGATCTCACATGCATGTCTTAAATATTGTATGTAAAATTTCGTGACTTTTACTTATGTATTGCATGTTCATTGATTTTTATACGATAAAAGTCGATAATATGAGATTATAATGTTCATAAAATTGAAACGTCCATTTCTGGTCTTGAAAATTTTTGTACATTTTACATTCTGATGTTGATACTCTTGGTGAAATTTCATAATTTGTTTCACTGTTTTACTATATCTAATGTTTTTATTTGATAAAACCATTAAATACAAAGCTATTTGTTCATAAAATTAATTTAATTTTTTTGAGCAAATGTTTTTTATTTTTATAGTTCCTGGAAATTTTCCATAATGTACGAAATTTTTGGTTTCAAATTTTATGATGTTTATGTTTTATTTTGGTTTTATTTCATAATTGTTATGATTAAACCGTAATATTTAGCAAATGAAATCAAATCGATCTAATTAATGACCAACAAAATTAGTAGTGACTAATTTTGAGTTCTAAAACAGTTTAGGTAATTAGTTTGAATTTAAATGCGATTTAAATGTTGATAGTGATTTTTAATGGTTAAAAATCAATAAATCCCGGAAAAAATCGAGCTACAATGAGCATGAATTGAATCTAGGACGATTTTGGCATGAATTTTGCAGCAATTTATTTAATTTATGGTTGAATGAATGAATGTCATTTATTTAATAATTTGTGCAAATTTTGTACCTAGTATGACCTAGTTGTTTTTAATCGTTATTACCCGTAATGTAAGGGAATAACGGTTTGGTTGTAATTTTATTGCGATCTCGTATCGCCGGTTTGTATAATTTAATAATTTTATTTTATAGAATAAATGTATAATAGGAATTTGTATATTTGTATATTTGTAATTATTTTTATGAAGACCGGTGACTCCCTCAAGACGGTGTCATTTTGGAAGGTGTTCCAAGTGAAGAGGCAAGGGACCAAGGAGTTGGTTTCCGAATTTGTAACTATCTAGTTAATTTTGATTAGCTAGGTGGCCATACTAGGATTTTTATGTTGCTTGATTGCTTGCTTTATTTCCGCTCATGCCAAAATCGTCACACATGCAGTTTATTTACCGTTATTGTCAATTCAACGTTATTCACAATTCACCGACTTAGTTCACTTATAGGGAATTAATAACTAAATTGACAATATCTCTCACATGTTTAAAAAATTGAGATTAGCCTTACCAATTAATAACACCTATGAATCCCGTGTTCATTAGGGCTACCACGCTCGTGGGTCCCTTTTTACCTCGGGGAAGTAGGGTGATACGATCACAAGCTAAAATTGGATTGGACTCAACGAGATAAGCGTTATCTTGGGACTAGGAGATGAATTTAGTTGAAATCCGTCAACCAAGAGTTCTAAAGGTAGAATTAGTCAAGTAATGACTTACCGTTTCTAGATAAAGGTAGCATACGATGACTATTTTTATTTAAAAAATGGGTCTTGGAATCATTTATATAATTTAGTGAGAGGTCATTATATGAATGCTAAACTTGTTAAAATGTTTTTCAAGTAAATTAACAATGAATGTTTATATATTTCTTTTTGTTGTATTTACCATATTCGCATAATGTCAACATCATCAAACGTTGGAACCTTGGGTAGAGACTCATGGTTGAGGTCCATCATGGACACGTGGTGTCCTAAAGGATACGGAGGGGGGCTGTAACTTCGTTGAATGTGGATCGGGGGGGGCAAGGGGGGGGGGCGGGTTCAGAGCGCCGCGTTATCCGATAACGTGCTTCGCTACTTGGTCGAAGAGCCTCCCACCGAACCCGCGCCTAGATCGTCCGCGGTGGTTCGGGCCGAATATGACCTTTATTTGAAGGTTGCTAATGACGTCAAGAAAGTCTTGATTTGGTCAATCTCACCCAAACTCAAACTCCAAGTGATCTCTCTCAATGCATATGCGATATTCACGAGGATCACTTCGATGTTTTCGCAAGCCCCTCAAATTCTCCAATATGAGGCGATTACGAAATTCTTTGACACTAATCTTCAAAGGGGCCAAAAAGTTGGCCCACACGTGCTCAAAATGGTTGAGCACGCGGACACCTTAGAGCGTCTAGGGTGCAAAATTCCGAAGAATTTGGTGGTGGGTAAGATCCTTCATTCACTCTCACCTAAGTTCACCCAATTTAGGGTGAACTATAACATGAATGGCATGGACAAGAGTTTCCATGAACTCCAGGCACTCCTCACCCAAGCTGAGAGGGACATGGAGGCTAGTGGGAGTGAACCCAAGGATGTTCTTTCCATGAAAATGAAGAACATGAACCTTGGGGTAAGGAAGGACAAGGGAAAGGGTAAGACTCTTTTCAAGAAATCCGGCAAGGGAAAGGGCAAGGTCTTTTATAAGGCCAAGCCAAAGGTCAACAAACACGCGGAGGCGGATTGCTATTATTGTAATGGCAAAGGGCATTGGAAACGCAATTGCCCCAAGTACTTGAAAGACAAAAAAGACGGTTGTGTGACAACGTCAGGTAAAATTCTTTCATCACTCTATATGATAGATATTAACTTTGCTAGTACCTCTTCTTGGGTATTGGAGATACCAATGGTTGTGATTCTCACCCCTTTGTAATCCATGGTACCTGGCTTGAGGGACGTGCAAGCACTAGCCAAGGGTGACGTGGACCTACGCATGGGAAATGGAGCTAAGGTAGCCGCCGTTTCCGTGGGCACCTACGTTCTTCTTTTGCCTAATGGTTTAGAGTTGTATTTAAATAATTGCTATTATGTACCAACTCTTACCAAGAACATTATCTCCATTTCCGTGTTAGACATGGAAGGTTTTTCATTTTGTATTAAGAACAACTGTTGTACTTTTGCTTTTAATGAAATGGTTTATGGCGAGGCCATTTCTATTGGAGGGATTTATGTTCTAGATATTGCAAAAGAGGTCTATCATGTAGAAAACAAGAAGCTCAAAACAGGTGAACCTAATCAATCATACCTTTGGCATTGTCGTTTAGGGCACATAAACGAACGACGCATAAAGAGACTTGTTTCATCTAAAGTACTCAAACAATTCGATTACGAATCTTATGGCGTATGCGAATCTTGTCTTCTAGGCAAGATGACTCGTGCTCCTTTTACGGGAAAAGGGACACGAGCAAGTGAAGTATTAGGACTTATACACACGGATGTATGCGG
>JAIUZE010000254.1:0-38917 GCA_022085475.1 Heliosperma pusillum | reverse complement strand
CTCATGAATTTTATACCACATATCCTGGGCCGTGTTAGTAGTTACCCTGTTCGATTAAAGCAACAGATAACAAGTATTTAAATATTTTCACGATAAACATAGGTACCTCCGAAAAAGGTTTATCACTTACCGATACCATCTAATCTTCTCCGTTTATGCTCAAAATTTGCGTGGGAGCTTCATCTGAGCCAATAAAATGTTTGTGTGATTTACTTTTTTTTTTTTTCTGACCCGGGGCCACAAAATACTGAAAACCGTGTATTAGGCTGTAATTTGGGCCGTTCGGGAGGTCGTACAGGGTTGCGTTTCAGTTTCTCACAATTTTTGTACCACGAGTCCTGGGTCAAGGTAAAACTTACCATGTTCGATTAAACCATCAGATAACACGTATTTATCCATTTTCTCAATAAACCGAGTTACCCCAATAAACGTTGATCGCATACGGACACCCTCAAATCTCTTCCGTTTATGCTCAAAATTTGCGTGGGAGATTTATCTGAGCCAATAAAATGTTTGTGTGATTTACTGCCATTTCTGACCCGGGGCCACAAAATACCGAAATACGTGTATTATAGGCTGTAATTTGGGCCGTTCGGGAGGTCGCACTAGGCTGCGTGTCAGTTTCTCACGATTTTTTTTATCACGGGTCCTGGGTCGTGGTAGAAGTTGCCATGTTCGATTAAATCATCAGATAACACGTGTTTATCCTTTTCTCGATAAACCGAGTTACCCTCAAATCTCCTCTGTTTATGCTAAAATTTTGCGTGGGAGCTTTATCTGAGCTAATAAAATGTTTGTGTTACTTACAGCATTTTCTGACCCGGGGCCACAAAAAGCTTGAAAACCGAGTATTATAGGCTGTAACTTGGGCCGTTCGGAAGGTCGTACTGGGCTGCGTTTCAGTTTCTCACGATTTTTGTAACATGTGTCCTGGTCCGTGGTAGAATTTATCCATTTTCTCGATAAACCGATTTACCACCGAAAAACGTTTATCGCATACCGAAACCCTCAAATCTCCTCCGTTAATAATTAAAATTTGCGTGGGAGCTTTATCTGAGAAAATAAAATGTTTTTCTGATTTACAAACATTTCTGACCCGGTGTCGCTAAATACCGAAAATCGTGTATTCTAAACTGCAATTTGGGTCGTTCGAGATGTCGTACTAAGTCATGTTTCATTTTCTCATGACTTTTGTACCACATATCCTGGGGCGTGTTAGCAGTTACCCTGCTCGATTAAAACAACAGATAACAAGTATTTGTCCATTTTCACGATAAATAGAGATACCTCCGAAAAACGTTTATCGCTTACCGACACCATCAAATCTCCTCCGTTTATGCTCAAAATTTGCGTGGGAGCTTTATCCGAGCCAATAAAATGTTTGTGAGATTTGAGGCCATTTCTAACCCGGTGCCACAAAATACCGAAAACCGTGTATTTTAGGCTGTAATTTGGGCCGTTCGTGAGGTCGTATTGTGCTGTGTTTTAGTTTCTCATCATTTTTGTTCCACGTGTCCTGAGCCGTGGTAGAAGTTACCATATTCGATTAAACCATCAGATAACACGTATTCATCAAATTTCTCGATAAACCGAGTTACCCCTGAAAAAGGTTTATTGCATACCGACACCCTGAAATCTCCTCCGTTTATGCTCAAAATTTCCATGGGAGCTTTATCTTAGCTAATAAAATGTTTGTGTGAGTTACTGCCATTTCTGACACGGGCCACAAAATACCGAAAACCGTGTAATATAGGTTGTAATTTGGGCCGTTCGGGAGGTCGTACTGGGCTGCGTTTTAGTTTCTCTCGATTTTTTACCACGGGTCCTGGGTCGTGGTAGAAGATACCATGTTCGATTAAACCATCAGATAACACGTATTTATCCATTTTCTTGATAAACCGAGTTACCCCCGAAAAACGTTTATCGCTTACCGACACACTCATCTCTCCTTCTTTATGTTCAAAATTTGTGTGGAAGCTTTATCTGAGAAAATAAATTGTTTTTAAGTTTTACGGTCATTTCTGACCTGGGGTCGCAAAATACCGAAAACCGTGTATTATAGATGAAATTTGGGCCATTCGGGAGGTCGTACTAGGTCATGTTTCATTTTCTCATTAACCATATACCACATATCCTGGGCCGTGTTAGTAGTTACCCTGTTCGATTAAACCAACATATATCAAGTATTTTCCATTTTCACGATAAACATAGGTACCTCCGAAAAACGATTATCGCTTACCGATACCATCATATCTTCTCTGTTTATGCTCAAAATTTGCGTGGGAGCTTCATCTGAGCCAATAAAATGTTTGTGTAATTTACTGCTATTTCTGACCTGGGGCCACAAAATACTGAAAACCGTGTATTAGGCTGTAATTTAGCCGTTCGGGAGGTCGTACTGGGTTGCGTTTCAGTTTCTCACGATTTTTGTACCACGTGTCCTGGGTCGTAGTAGAAGTTACCATGTTCGGTTAAACCATCAGATAACACGTGTTTATCCATTTTCTCGATAAACCGAGTTACCCTTGAAAAACGTTTATCGCATACGGACACCATCAATTCTCCTCCGTTTATGTTGAAAAATTGCGTGGGAGATTTATCTGAGCCAAAAAAATGTTTGTGTGATTTACTACCATTTCTGACCCGGGGCCACAAAATACCGAAAACCGTGTATTATAGGCTGTAATTTGGCCGTTCAGGAGGTCGTACTTGGCTGCGTTTCAGTTTCTCACGATTTTTTACCACGTGTCCTGGGTCGTGGTAGAAGTTACCATGTTCGATTAAACAATCAGATAACACGTGTTTATCCATTTTCTTGATAAACCGAGTTACCCCTGAAAAACGTTTAGCGCATACGGACACCCTCAAATCTGCTCCGTTTATGCTCAAATTTTTGCGTGGGAGCTTTATCTGAGTTAATAAAATGTTTGTGTCATTAACTGCATTTTCTGACCTAAGGGCCACAAAATACCGAAAACCGTGTATTATAAGTTGTAATTTGGGTCGTTCGTGAGGTCGTACTGGGTTGCGTTTTAGTTTCTCACGATTTTTGTTCCACATGTCCTGGGTTGTGGTAAAAGTGACCATATTCGATTAAACCATCAGATAACACGTATTTATCCATTTTCTCGATAAACCGATTTACCCCAAAAAACGTTTATCGCATACGGACACCCTCAAATCTCCTCCGTTTATGCTCAAAATATGCGTGGGACCTTATCTGAGAAAATAAAATGTTTTTGTGATTTTCTGTCATTTCTGACCCGGTGCCGCAAAATATCGAAAATCGTGTATTATAGGCTGCAATTTGGGCCGTTCGGAAGGTCGTATTGGGTCATGTTTCATTTTCTCACGAATTTTGTACCACGTGGCCTGGGCTGTGTTAGTAGTTATCCTGTTCGATTAAACCAACAGATAACAAGTATTTATCCATTTTCACGATAAACAAAGGTACCTCCGTAAAACGTTTATCGCTTACCGATACCATCAAATCTCCTTCGTTTATGATCAAAAGTTTTGTGGGAGCTTTATCTGAGTTAATAAAATGTTTTTGTGATTTACTGCCATTTCTGACCTAGGCCACAAAATATCCATACACCGTGTATTATTTATAAGCTGTAATTTAGGCCGTTCGGGAGGTCGTACTGAGCTGCGTTTCAGTTTCTCACGGTTTTTGTACCACGTGTCCAGCTGGATCGTGGAAGAAGTTATCATGTTCGATTAAACCATCAAATAACACGTATTTATCCATTTTCTCGATAAACCGAATTACCCCCGAAAAACGTTTATCGCATACCGACGCCCTCAAATCTCATCCTTTATACTCTACATTTGTGTGGAAGCTTTATTTGAGAAGATAAAATGTTTTTGTGTTTTACGGTCATTTCTGACCCGGTGCCGAAAAATACCGAAAACCGTGTATTATAGGTTGCAATTTGGGCCGTTCGGGAGGTCGTACTAGGTCATGTTTCATTTTCTCATCAATTTTATACCACATATTTTGGGCCGTGTTAGTAGTTACCCTGTTCGATTAAACCAACAGATAACAAGTATTTATCTATTTTCACGATAAATATAGGTATCTCCGAAAAACGTTTATCGCTTACCGATACCATCAAATCTTCTTCGTTTATGCTTAAAATTTGCGTGGGAGCTTCATCTGAGCTAATAAAATCTTCTTCATCTGAGCTAATCTTCTTCGTTTAACACTTCTTTATCCATTTTCTCGATAAACCGAATTACCCCCGAAAAACATTTTATCGCATAACGACACCCTCAAATTTCCTCCGTTAATAAAAAAAATTTTGCGTGGGAGCTTTAGATGAGCTAATAAAATGTTTGTGTGATTTACTGCCATTTCTGACCCGGGGCCACAATATACCGAAAACCGTGTATTATATAGGCTGTAATTTGGGCCGTTCGAGAGGTCGTACTAGGCTGCGTTTCAGTTTCTCACGATTTTTGTACCATGTGTCATGGACCGTGGGAGATGTTACCATGTTCTATTAAACCATCAGATAACACGTATTTATCCATTTTCTCTACGATAAACCGAGTTACCCCCGAAAAACGTTTATCGCATACTGACACTCTCAAATCTCCTCCGTTTATAATCAAAATTTTCCGTGGGAGCTTTATCTGAGATAATAAAATGTTTTTGTGATTTACTGTCATTTCTGACCTTGTGCCGCAAAATACCGAAAATCGTGTATTATAGGCTGCAATTTGGGTAGTTCGGAAGGTCGTAACTAGTCATGTTTCATTTTCTCACGAAATTTGTACCACGTGGCTTGGGATGTGTTAGTAGTTATCCTGTTCGATTAAACCAACAGATAACAAGTATTTATCCATTTTCACGATAAACAGAGATACCTCCGAAAAATGTTTATCGCTTACAGACACCATCAAATCTCCTCCGTTTATGTTTAAAATTTGTGTGGGAGCTTTATCTGAGCCAATAAAATGTTTGTGTGATTTACTGCCATTTCTGACCCGGGGCCTCAAAATACCGAAAACTGTGTATAATATATAGGCTGTAATTTGGGCCGTTCGGGAGGTCGTACTGGGCTGTGTTTAAGTTTCTAATGATTTTTGTTCCACGTGTCCTGGGCTGTGGTAGAAGTTAGCATGTTTGATTAAGCCATCAGATAACACGTATTTATCCATTTTCTCGATAAACCGAGTTACCCCCGAAAAACGTTTATCGCATACCGACACACTCAAATCTCCTCTGTTTATGCTCAAAATTTGCGTGGGAGTTTTATCTGAGCTAATAAAATGTTTGTGTGATTTACTGCCATTTCTGACCCGAGGCCACAAAATACTGAAAACCGTGTATTATAGCCTTATAGGCTATAATTTGGGCCGTTCGAGAGGTCGTAATGGCCGAGTTTCAGTTTTTCACGGTTTTTGTACCAGTTGTCCTGGGTCGTGGTAGAAGTTACCATGTTCGATTAAACCATCAAATAACACGTATTTATCCATTTTCTCGATAAACCAAATAACCACCGAAAAACGTTTATCGCATAACGACACCCTCAAATCTCCTTCGTTAATAAACAAAATTTGCGTGGGAACTTTATCTGAGAAAATAATTTTTTTTTTGTGATTTACAGTCATTTCTGACCCGGTGCCGCTAAATACCGAAAATCGTGTATTATAGACTGCAATTTGGGCCGTTCGGGAGGTCGTACTAGGTCATGTTTCATTTTTTCATGAATTTTATACCACATATCCTGGGCCGTGTTAGTAGTTACCTTGCTCGATTAAACCAACAGATAACAAGTATTTATCAATTTTCACGATAAACATAGGTACCTCCGAAAAACGTTTATCGCTTACCGATACCATCAAATCTTCTTTGTTTATGCTCAAAATTTGCGTGGGAGCTTTATCTGAGCCAATAAAATGTTTATGAGATTTGTTGCCATTTCTAACCCGAGGCCACAAAATACCGAAAACCGTGTATTTTAGGCTGTAATTAGGGCCGTTCGGGAGGTCGTACTGGGCTGCGTTTCAGTTTCTCACGACTTTTGTACCACGTATCCTGGGTTGCGGTAGAAGTTACCATGTTCGATTAAACCATCAGATAACACGTATTTCCATTTTCTCGATAAACCGAGTTACCCCCGAAAACGTTTATCGAATTCGGACACCCTTAAATCTCCTACGTTTATGCTCAAAGTTTGTGTTGAAGCTTTGTCTGATAAAATAAAATGTTTTTGTGATTTACGGTCATTTCTGACCCGGTGCCGCAAAATACCGAAAACCGTGTAATATAGGCTGCAATTTGGGCCGTTCGGGAGGTCATACTAGGTCATGTTTCATTTACTCATGAATTATATACCACATATCCTGGGCCGTGTTAGTAATTACCCTGTTCGATTAAACCAACAGATAACAAGAATTTATCCATTTTCACGAGAAACCGAGTTTCCTCTGAAAAACGTTTATCGCATACGGACACTCTCGAATCTCCTCCGTTTATGCTCAAAATTTGTGTGGAAGCTTTATCTGAGCCAATAAATTGTTTGTGTTATTTAGAGCCATTTCTGACCTAGGGCCACAAAGTACCGAAAACCGTGTTTTATAGGTTTTAATTTGGGCCGTTCGGGAGGTCGTACTGGGCTGCGTTTCAGTTTCTCACGATTTTTGTACCACGTGTCCTGGCTCGTGGTAGAAGTTACCATGTTCGATTAAATCATCAGATAACACGTATTTTTTCATTTTCCCGATAAACCGAGTTACCCCCGAAAAACGTTTATTGCATACCGACACCCTCATTTCTCCTCCGTTTATAATCAGAATTTACGTGGGAGCTTTATCTGAGAACATAAAATGTTTTTGTGATTTACAGTCATTTCTGACCCGGTGCCGCAAAATACCGAAATTCGTGTATTATAGGCGGCAATTTAGGCCGTTCGGGAGGTCGTATTGGGTCATGTTTCATTTTCTCACGAATTTTGTACCACGTGTCATGGGCTTTGTTAGTAGTTATCATGTTCGATTAAACCAACAGATAACAAGTATTTATCCAATTTCACGATAAACAGAGGTACCTTCGAAAAACGTTTATCGCTTACCGACACCATCAAATTGTTGAAGTAATTGTCCTCAAAAATAGTGCGATCACAAAATATAAATCTCGATAATAAGAATACAAAGGGATGATGAATATTATAGTCAACTGGTCAACATAAATTTGGCTCAATTGAGTTTGACGTTACTATCGTATGACGGTGGTGATCAGTTGATCCTTTGAGGTCACACCTAAAGGACAATCACCTAATCATATACATTAATTAATTTTATAGCGATACAGATTAATTAATCCCTTAAACTGAACTAAGTTTAAATTGTAAGTGAGAATTATATCTTATTATAATATGATTAAATAAGATTCAATTTAGTAATTTAATTGTTATATTACTAAGAATGCAGTATGTTTATGAAACATTTGAGATAAGTGAAATTGGTCGATTATAATTGTAAATTGTTGTAGATTATATTAACTAATTATGAGATGACCCATTTTATTTACATGTAATTATAAAATATGACTTAAAATGTTAAGTCTAATTTATTTGTTATGAAATTGCATTTAAATTAGTTAAATGTGCATTTATAAGCTTAATTACATGTCACATGTCACATGTCACATATGTGACAAATGACAAATTACAAAAATAAAATGGACTTCCATATTACATACAAAAATAAAATGGACTTCCATATTACATGCAAAAATAAAATAATATGGGTATATCGGTTTTAAGGCTTTACAAGAGAGATTTGGTTTGTAATTATTAATCTAATATAGATTAGACAAAATGATTAAGCACCTATTTCTAGCCCTAAGCCTAATACTTTGAGAAGACAAAATATGAGGCATGCTCACCTTCCCCCATGCTTGGGTGGCCGATCATGCATTAGAAAATAAGGAGATTTTTCTCCTTATTTGGATTCATTCATCTCACAAGTTTTGATATACTTATCTCTCTTAAAACCTACATCTCTCACTAAGAAAACTTAAGAAGTTTGGTTATTAACTTGAGTTCATAAATTTCTAATAATATTACTAAGGTAGTAATAAGAGTTATTAGAAAATATATATTTAAGGGCTACTATTATATTACTTGTAGTAATAATATTGTCGAGTTTTGGGTATTGTCTTGGTGCAACAAAAGGAGAGTTCTTATACTAAGGACTTGGAATTTATTACCAAATATTATTAGCTCAAGAACAAAGTAGGAAGGAGTCCTATTTTGTTCCCAAAATCCTTTAAATCAATGTAAGGAAATGGTTTCTTCTTATCTTTGTTTTTATTGTTATGCATGCATAAGATCTAAAGGTTTAAGAGTAAACTATTAGAATCATGATATTAGAAATGTCTAATATTGAGTTTAAGACTGGAACACAAATCTCCTCCGCTTATGATCAAAATTTGCGTGGGAGCTTTATCCGAGCCAATAAAATGTTTGTGTGATTTACTGTCATTTCTGACCCTTGGCCACAAAATACCAAAAACCGTGTATTATAGGCTGTAATTTGGGCCGTTCGGGAGGTCAGACTGGGCTGCATTTCAGTTTCTCATGGTTTTTGTACTACATGTACTGGGGCGTGGTAGAAGTTACCATGTTCGATTAAACCATCAGATAGCACGTATTTATCCATTTTCTCGATAAACCGAGATACCCCCGAAAAACGTTTATCGCATACGGAAACCTTCAAATCTCCTCCGTTTATGCTCAAAATTTGTGTGGAAGCTTTACCTGAGAAAATAAAATGTTTTTATGTTTTACGATCATTTCTGATCGGGTGTCGCAAAATACCGAAAACCGTGTATTATATACTGCAATTTGGGCCGTTCGGGAGGTCGTACCAGGTCATGTTTCATTTTCTCATGAATTTTGTACCACATATCCTGGGCCGTGTTAGTCGTTATCCTGGTCGATTAAACTAACATATAACAAGTATTTATCCATTTTCCCGATAAATAGAGGTACCTCCGAAAAATGTTTATGGCTTACCGACACCATCAAATCTCCTCCGTTTATGCTCAAAAGTTTCGTGGGCGCTTTATCTGAGCCAATAAAATGTTTGTGTAATTAACTGCCATTTCTGACCCGGGGCCACAAAATACCGAAAACCGTGTATTATATAAGCTGTAATTAGGGCCGTTCGGGAGGTCGTACAGAGCCGCATTTCGGTTTCTCACGACTTTTGTACCACGTGTCTTGGATCGTGGTAGAAGTTACCACGTTCGATTAAACCAACAGATAACACGTATTTATCAATTTTCTCGATAAACCGAGTTACCCCCGAAAAACGTTTATCGCATACGGACACCCTCAAATCTCCTCCGTTTTTGCTCAAAATTTGTGTGGAAGTTTTATCTGAGAAAATAAAATGTTTTTGTGATTTACGGTCATTTCTGACCAAGTGCCCCAAAATACCGAAAACCTATATTATAGTCTGCAATTTGGGTCGTTCAGGAGATCGTACTAGGTCATGTTTCATTTTCTCATGAATTTTATACCACATATCCTGGGCCGTGTCAGTAGTTACCATGTTCGATTAAACCAATAGCTAACAAGTATTTATCCATTTTCACGATAAACAAAGGTACCTCCGAAAAACGTTTATCGCTTACTGACACCATCAAATCTCCTCCGTTTATGCTCAAACTTTGCGTGGGCGCTTCATCTGAGCCAATAAATTTTTTTTTTGATTTACTGCCATTTCTGACCCGGGGCCATAAAATACCAAAACCGTGTAATATAGGCTGTTCGGGAGGTCGTACTGGGCTGCGTTTCAGTTTCTCACGATTTTTGTACCACATGTCATGGGTCGTGGTAGAAGTTACCATGTTCGATTAAATCATCAGATAACACGTATTTATCCATTTTCTCGATAAACCGAGTTACCCCCGAAAAACGTTTATCGCATACCGACACCCTCAAATCTCCTCCCATTATGCTCAAAATTTGCGTGGGAGATTTATCTGAGCTAATAAAATGTTTGTGTGATTTAGTGCCATTTCTGAGCCGGGGCCACAAAATAATGAAAACCGTGTATTATAGGCTATAATTTAAACCGTTCGTGAGGTCGTACTGGGCTGCGTTTCAGTTTCTCACGATTTTTGTACCATGTATCCTGGGCCGTGGTCGAAGTTACCATGTTCGATTAAACCATCAGATAACACGTATTTATCCATTTTCTCGATAAACCGAGTTACCCCCGAAAAACGTTTATCGCATAATGACACCCTCAAATTTCCTCCGTTTATGCTCAAAATTTGCGTGGGAGCTTTATCTGAGCTAATAAAATGTTTGTGTGATTTAGTGCCATTCTTGACCTGGGGCCACAAAATACTGAAAACCGTGTATTATAGGCTATAATTTAGGCCCTTCGGGAAGTCGTACTGGGCTGCATTTCAGTTTCTCATGATTTTTGTACCACGTGTCCTGGGTCGTGGTCGAAGTTAACTTGTTCGCTTAAACCATCAGATAACACGTATTTATCCATTTTCTCGATAATCCGAGTTACTCCCGAAAAACGTTTATCGCATACCGACACCCTCAAATCTCCTCCGTTTATGCTCAAAATTTGCGTGGGAGCTTTATCTGAGCTAATAAAATGTTTGTGTGATTTAGTGCCATTCTAGACCCGGGGCCACAAAATACTGAAAACCGTGTATAAGCTGTAATTTGGGCCGTTCGGGAGGTCGTACTGGACTGCGTTTCAGTTTCTCACGATTTTTGTACCACGTGTCCTGGGCCATGGTCGAAGTTACCATGTTCGATTAAAACATCAGATAACACGTATTTATCCATTTTCTCGATAAACCGAGTTACCTCCCGAAAAACGTTTATCGCATACCGACACACTCAAATCTCCTCCGTTTCTGCTCAAAATTTGCGTGGCAGCTTTATCTGAGCTAATAAAATGTTTGTGTGATTAAGAGCCATTCTTGACCCGGGGCCACAAAATATTGAAAAAAACTGTGTATTATAGGCTGTAATTTGGGCCGTTCAGGAGGTCGTACTGGGTTGCGTTTCAGTTTCTCACGATTTTTATACCATGTGTCTTAGGTCGTGGTAGAAGTTACCATGTTCGATTAAACCATCACATAACACGTATTTATCCATTTTCTCGTTAAACCGAGTTACCCCCAAAAAACGTTTATTGCATACCGACACCCTCAAATCTCCTCCGTTTATGATCAAAATTTGTGTGGAAGCTTTATCTTAGAAATGAAAATGTTTTTGTGACTTAAAGTCATTTCTGACCCGGTGCCGCAAAATACCGAAAACCGTGTATTATAGGCTGCAATTTGGGCCGTTCGGGAGGTTGGACTTGGTCATGTTTCATTTTCTTATGAATTTTGTACCCCATATCCTGGGCCGTGTTAGTAGTTACTCTGTTCGATTAAACCATCAGATAACACGTATATATCCATTTTCTCGATAATCCGAGTTACTCCCGAAAAACGTTTATCGCATACCGACACCCTCAAATCTCCTCCGTTTATGCTCCAAATTTGCGTGAGAGCTTTATCTGAGCCAATAAAATGTTTGTGTGATTTAATGTCATTTCTGACCTGCGGCCACAAAATACCGAAAACCGTGTATTATAGGCTGTAATTTGGGCCGTTCGAGAGGTCATACTGGGCTGCGTTTCAGTTTCTCACGACTTTTTTACCATGTGTCCCGGGTCTTGGTAGAAGCTACCATGTTCGATTAAACCATTAGATAACACGTATTTATCCATTTTCCCGATAAACCGAGTTACCTCCAAAAAACGTTTATCGCATACGGACAACCTCAAATCTCCTCCGTTTATGCTCAAAATTTGCGTGGGAGCTTTATCTGAGCTAATAAAATGTTTGTGTGATTTACTATCATTTCTGACCCGGGGCCACAAAATAACTAAAACCGTGTATTTAGGCTATAATTTGGGCCGTTGGGGAGGTCAGACTGGGCTGCGTTTCAGTTTCTCATGATTTTTGTACCACGTGTCTTGGGCCGTTGTAGAAGTTACCATGTTCGATTAAACCATCAGATAACACGTATTTATCCATTTTCTCGATAAACCGAGTTACCCCCGAAAAACGTTATCGCATACCGACACCCTCAAACCTCATCCGTTTATGCTCAAAATTTGCGTGGAAGCTTTATCTGAGCTAATAAAATGTTTGTGTGATTTAGTGCAATTTCCGACCCGGGGCCACAAAATACTGAAAACCGTGTATTATAGGCTGTAATTTGGGTCGTTCGGGAGGTCGTAATGGGTTGCGTTTCAGTTTCTCACGATTTTTGTACCATGTATCCTGGGTTGTGGTTGAAGTTAACATGTTCGATTAAACCATCAGATAACACGTATTTATCCATTTTCTTGATAAACCGAGTTTCCTCCGAAAAACGTTTATCGCATACGGACACTCTCGAATCTCCTCCGTTTATGCTAAAAATTTTTGTGGAAGCTTTATTTGAGCCAATAAATTTTTTTGTGTTATTTACTGCCATTTCCGAGCCAGGGCCACAAAGTACCGAAAACCGAGTTTTATAGGCTATAATTTGGGCCGTTCGGGAGGTCGTACTGGGCTACGTTTCAGTTTCTCACGATTTTTGTACCACGTGTCCTGGCCCGTGGTAGAAGTTACCATGTTCGATTAAACCATCAGATAACACGTATTTATCCATTTTCTCGATAATCCGAGTTACCCCCGAAAAACATTTCTCATATACCGATACCCTCCTATCTCCTCCGTTTATGCTCAAAATTTGCGTGGGAGCTTTATCTGAGTTAATAAAATGTTTGTGTGATTTATTGCCATTTCTGACTCGGAGCCACAAAATTACTGAAAACCGTGTATCATAGGCTGTAATTTGGGCCGTTCGGGAGGTCGTACTGCGCTGCGTTTCATTTTGTCATGTCTCTGTACCACATGTCCTGTGCCGTGGTAGAAGTTACCATATTCGATTAAACCATTAGATAACACGTATTTATCCATTTTCTCGATAAACCGAGTTACCCCCGAAAAACGTTTATCGTATACCGACACCCTCCTATCTCCTCCGTTTATGCTCAAAATTTGCGTGGGAGCTTTATCTGAGGTAATAAAATGTTTGTGTGATTTATTGACATTTTTGACTCGGGGCCACAAAATTACTGAAAACCGTGTATTATAGGCTGTAATTTGGGCCATTCGGAAGGTCGTACTGGGCTGCGTTTCAGTTTCTCACAATTTTTGTACCACGTGTCCTAGGTCGTGGTATAAGTTACCACTAGCTTAGGACCCGTGCAAGTTGCACGGGCATGTATAAATAATGTATATAAATAAGTTTTGAACTATTATAGTTACAACAATATATTAGTTTGTTTGAATAATTAAAATTGTCTTGTACGAATTGAATTAAGCTACGTCAGAGATACATTGTGATTAAATATAACCCCAAAACTTTCTATAGCAGTAAATATTATCTTTATTAGATGTTTTACTTTAATCACTATTATAATTTTCATATTTGATTAATCATATTATTCTTTTATTTTCCAATAAACATCACAATTAATCATGAGGATATGTTTAAATCCTTGTTACATATCAAGTTGACATGAGCGATTCAAACCTTCAACCATTCACATGCTACCATGTTTATGCTAATATTAGATTAAACTACAGTTATTGACTAAATTTTAAAATGTTTTTACACAATTAAAATGAGCTTTAAATTAACTTTTTTTTTTGTGTTTACCATATGATTTAGTCGAAATTCGAGTCAAGTAGAACTATTAAAACGGTATAGTGCTCCTTCATGAGTTTTAATACGGATGTATTCCCATGACTGCCCTCAAGTGAGGATATCTCAATATATGTCATCAATCTATTTACTCATGGGTATGAATTGCTGCGTACAAATTAAGTCACAGCAGCCACTTACGATTTCACTTAGTACTATTCACCTATAACTTAAGAGTAATTCTTGTGCCCTCCTCACACCTAATCTATTATAATATTGTGTTTCATTCCTCCTCGTTTAGAGGTAAGGAGAACCATCCTCCGGGAGGACATAAGAATTTTTTTATAACTTTAATAGTCACTTGTATTCTATTTTGACTACGATCTTCTCCGGTTAAGACTTTCCATGTGACCGAATTCTGAAGGGTTCACCCAAATAATTTAAAGGCTTGGTGTAATCACATATCTCCCGATGAGAATCCTTTGTTAGCCCATATAAGAATCGTTCGGTACACCCCAACAGTAATCACCAGTTATCTTGGGTCTACATCTCTTCATCAGTGAAAGATGTCGTTTGTTCCATTCAATATAGCCCAACTAATCATCCCCACTCCCACAACAATACTAACTAATCATCCCCACTCCCACAACAACACTACTTGTCTACAACTTTTAAGAGCTAGGAACCCGAGAGAATAGAATAGAAAAATTAGTAAAAGCAATTATGAAATCAATTGAAATTAACAAATTTAGTAAGTCTCATTGAAGACGGATAGTAGTGAGGACGGGTTGACAGATGAGTGTCCTAAATTTCTTGCCTACCACTTGAAAGACATCGACATAAATAGTGTGGAAAAAGTGTGAATGAAATTGTAGAAAGTGGCCAAATGACCTCGAACCAAATGAGATTCTTCTAAATCTTGCCAAAATACCCTGATTAATTATTAGGTATAAAATATAGTCTCTCTGTTCCCGTCATTCGTTTACCTTCACTAATAATTTATGGATATGTATGAAGGGTCTAGATGATATGGGAGGCCGAAATGCAAGGAACTATCAGGAACAACCGGGCAATTTGACAGAGAAAAGAGAATTACGATAATGTCAAACAAAAAAGAACCTATGAATAGAGATCGCGGGGTTTTGAGACACCCACATGGCATGGTTAATGAATTGCATTGAGTTATGATCTGCTCCTACGAACTACATAAAAAAGAGAAAGTTATATTAGACTTTTTGCATCAATGAATTGACAAAAAAAAAGAGTATAATATATACCAACTTCATGCATAATCCAAAACAAATAAGTATAAAGCATCAGGTACATAAAAAAAAAGGTAATTGTGGCCTCGGATATTAGTTCAAACGATCTTTAAGTCGTAAATCTGATATTTATTTGCTTAAAAGCATCATCTTACGACTCACACAAGAATCCTGACTAAATAAATGAGAAGTTGGTTACTATAAATATGATTTTAGCAAAATTCTTACGTAAGGTCACGTTACACGAAATTTTGTAGTGATCATGATTGTTGCAATATAAATCACTTTTAGTCGATCTCTCATTAATACTCATTTTGGTATTGGAGTGTTACAACATCAACATATAACGATAAGATGATGTGAAAATATTACGCCTCTTGGTGAATGAATGTGACAGACTTAGTGGAGTACTGATCGATGCACTTTGTTGGCTGCCACTGAAAGCATTAAGGATGGTTAATTGATTGGGGGCCATCATTGGTGAAGATGGCAAAGGAAGATCGACAGAACCCGTCAGCATTAAAACCGCCGCTATCATTGTGGGTCTTTCATCTGGATTTGCTTGCACACATAGCAACCCTATCTGAATGCACCTCATTACCTCGCTTCTCGAACAATTGTCGAGTAGCATTTCGTCTGTTATCTCGAATGATCGCTGCTCATTCCATAGTCTCCACACCTTTTAAATGCAAAAAACATTCATTTTCACAATAATTTTTGATTGTACGAGTACTAATGCATAAAAGTACGATTAAAATGTTGTACTACTCTTTCCGTCAAAGTCATTATTAGCTTTCTGTGAATTACATTTTAATCAAAGGTAAGCAAATGATTTGAACAGAGTGAGTATTAGATACATCAAAAGCCGAAAGTAAAGAACAAGATGAATGTAATTGCGAAGTTAATTGTGTATGCTATATACGGAGTAGTTAATTAGCGGATAATGAACTTGCCTGAATTGAACGTAAGGTCACTTTATTTTTAATAAAAACTCACTTAACTTCTAACTAAAAACTGAAAACAAACATTAATTTTATGACAAATTATGAGTTTGTGACACAATAACTTATTCTAACCGTATTATATAAGAATGTTGCTAATTCACTTAAAAAGTATAATCCATACCAGTTGGTATAGGTGACATATTATTAGTTTGTGACACTATCTATAACTTATTCTAACCGTGTCTTTAACTTAATATATACCTTATATCTTATTTGATTCCATAC
This sequence comes from Heliosperma pusillum, assembly GCA_022085475.1. Classification (NCBI taxonomy): domain Eukaryota; kingdom Viridiplantae; phylum Streptophyta; class Magnoliopsida; order Caryophyllales; family Caryophyllaceae; genus Heliosperma; species Heliosperma pusillum. The sequence goes on along the minus strand of JAIUZE010000254.1, from coordinate 22,681 downwards.
ATAATTAGATCATCAGTTAATGGGTATACTTTTAGTGAATGTAATGAGATAATGTCGTTGTCTTTAAGGAGCAATGTCGAAAAAATGTTTTAGCAAAACATATAATCTTATTCGATGTATTTTCCAATTATTAATATGAAGCATTACTAATAGTATATTTATCATTAAATTAAAAATTGAGTTAAATTACTGTAATTCAATTGTTAGAAACTCTAACATCTTTATCTAGAAAACAACGTGCATTTGCACGGGACTACACTAGTTATCATTAAATAAAGAAGTTATTCTAATAGTAGTGGTTCGTCTTACCTTATATTTGTGGTAAAAGAAGGTTAGTATATTGCAACTCGCCACATCCAACTTTTGTTTATCGAGTTGATTTTTGTATTTTATAAAACTGCATTAGGATTATTGAGTATAATACTTAAAATAATATAAGTTACTAATATTGTATAAGAATATATTTATGTTGTTTTATATATGGATATTTTTCACGTGGCACCCGTTTCAATTGTCTAATAATGATATAATCATTTTTACTGTGGGCCTAACTTTTATAGAATTTATTATCTAATAAAAGCTCATTCTCATGTTAGTGAAATTTGTAAGGAAATTTTTTCGTAATGACTCATTCTTTTAATTTTAGGAAGATTCAGGCGACTGATATTGGCGACTGATATTGGCGACTAATTTCAGTCGCTAAAATGAATTTAGCGACTGAAATCAGTCGCCCAGACCCAGTCGCAGTCATTAGTCGCCAAAAAAAACTCGGGCGACTACTTTCAGTCGCCAAATTTGGCGACTGAAAAAAGTGTCGCCAAAATGAGGAAATGGCGACTGAAATCAGTCGCCCAAATTGGCGACTGAAAGCTTAAGTAGTCGCCAAATTGGCGACTGAATTCAGTCGCCATCAGTCGCCAATTTGGCGACTACCTAAGCTTTCAATCGCCAATTTAGCGACAGATGTTAGTCGCCATATAGTCGCCAAAAGGCCTTTTTATTTCCAAAAATACAGGGGTTTTGGCGACTGAAAGTAGTCGCCAAATGAACATTTCAGTCGGCAAAAAACCTGTGATATTGCAAGAAAATTTCTGTTTTCATCCTGCCATTTCGTTACCATACCATACCTGCAAATATACAAGAAAACAACCATAATTTCACACATTTACAACAACACGATGTGAAACCAACATCCTCATATAGATCAAGAAAATTGTTTCAAGTTTACAAATCATCTTAAACGTTAACAAACCGAGGTTAAACAAGCACAAGTCACAAGTTTCTAAACTAATATCAGAAGCCAAGGTTCAAATTGGATTCGGCTTGCATTCCACCACCTCCATTGCCTTCATCATAATCCCGCCGAAAGGGAGGCGGACCTTGGTTGCAGTTGTCGAACCTGCTTTCCCAAGCCTTGAATTTTTCTTTCATTATTCTTAATTCCTCATCCCTTTCCGCGTTTTTTCTTCTTTCCTCGTCAAGTGCGGCTTGGAGTCTTCCCACGACTGTCGGCTCGTAGGTTTGTTTTGAGGTGGACGACATTCTTCCCCTTGGAGTTTCGTAAAATGCTTCCTTTGCCGACCCAATCCCGTAGACATTGCCCTTCTTGAAACCCTTTACCAAGTCGAACCAAATCTCGTTATCGGACTTGTCGGGTTGCCTAACTTTCTCGGCCAAAAAGGATTCCTACAAAATATAAACATTGTTATTAAAAATAGCTACAAATTGAAATTTGTTAAACATTCAAAAAATTGAACTTATTGTAAAAATACAAAAATGGTTTGAAACTTACATATAAATCCTTATCTCTTGGTTTGATCCAATATCTTCTATTGTTTTCAAGTCGGGAATGGGTGTCAAGGAAGAGCTCCGGAGCTGTGGGCGTGTTAGCTTTTTTCTTCTTACCCTTCTAAAAGAAGAAATTAAAGACTTGTATTAGAAGATTTTAATAATAAAAAGAATTTAAGATATAATTTTCAAATTGAGGAAAAAGTGGAAATTATAACTTACACCCAAAACTAGGTCCAGGAAAGATCGAGATCCTGCGTGATGCGACGGCTCAGCCGCTCCATCTTTCTTTCCTCCTTTTTGATTTTTGGATGCTTGGGCCGACCTAGCCTGAAACTCCGCAGTTTCACGATATTTAAGCATATCTTCATATGCACCACCTACAAGTTAAATAAGTATTATAAAATATGATAAAATGTGTAAAATTATAACTATATACAAATAACAAAAACAATTAAATACCTCTCATATGCTCCGGCTCCTTCTTCCTCTTGACAACCTTATACATGTTGTCCCTTAACCGTCTAGTGCACGTCTCATTGTACCTTTGACGTACAATATACTCTATTCCGGCCGGCCAGTCAAATGTTTTCTACAATTTAAAAGGTAAGTATTAGTAAAATAAATTATTATTTAAAAACTATAATAATGTAAGAAAATATAAACAAAAATAATATACCCTAAAATTATTGAACCATTCCTCTTTTTGTGCAGAGGTAGCCTTGGTCCAACAAGTAGGAGCAACCCCCGTCATCTTCATCTTTGTACTCTGAGTACAACCGCGTACAACCTTTTGAGACGAAAACCTGAAAAATAAATTATGGAATAGTATGCATTTATGGTAAATAATGTAATATAATTATAAAATAATAAATTAAAGACATTGGTGGTTGTCTTACCAAAACCCCGCGGGATCAAGTATCATCTTCCCTTCCGGCGTGAACTGGATCGTCTCCGATGTCTGATCCGAGGACTCATCGTCATTGGTCGATTCCTCGACCACTACCGGACTCTGCTGATCAATAGCCTCCATCTCCTCATCGTCGACTGAAGATGTACTACGGCGTCTTTTGAACCGCCGCCACGTTGCCTACCTCGACCTCCTGCCATCTACAATTACACAAATATTCAAATTGTTAGAAACGGTTAATAACATAAAAAACAAACATAAACATAAACTGTTAATAACATAAAAAAAACATCAAATAACATAAAAAACTTAATTAAAATATATATAAATATATCTTTACCCAATTAATCATTATCATCATCAAATTCGTCATCATCATCACCATTTGATTCATTATCATTATCACTATCAACACCACCATCACCGTCAACTGTTGGAGCTAGTGTCCTCCAGTTAGTGCAATAACATAAATAAATCTCTGTAGGTTCACAGGGTATACTTTGTATAATAATCAGTTGATTAACGTTTATCAATAACGGTTGGCTTGCTAGATAAGTTTGACGTTATTGTCATACAGATGGCGGTGATCAACTGGTCCCTAAAAGTCACACCTATAGGATGTGTTTGAGAGATGTGATTATTTGAGAAAATAATCATATTGATACCCTATTATATGACTAAAAGGTTAGTCAGTGTTTTGACTAAAAGGTTAGTCAATGTGATGATGAGACAAAAGTTAGCTGAGACGAATTAACGGTAATTCGTAAAATTGAATATAAAAAGTTATATTTAATTATAATATATAATGTAAGCTAATTAAACATAAACCGTTATAATTAATTGGCAAATTATAAATATACGGATATTTATAATTAATGACGGATTATAATGTCGGTCCATGTAAAACGACGATTATAATATATTACATTATATTGGAAGCTAAAATGACCAAAAACGAAAGTATCCAGATACACTCAGTTTTTGGTCAATGGGTAGTTATTTTTGAGGAGACCAAAATATCTCCTCATATAAAAGAAACCCAAAAAGGTGCCGTGAGTGAAAAAGAGAGAATAACAGAAAATTCCAAAACCTAGTTTTCTATTCTCTCTGGCAGCCTCCATCTAACATCAGACAAACTGACAAAAGTTATCAGTAACTTTTGACATAAACACAAATCAAAAGTTAACAGTAATTTTTGATAACTTCTAGCAACACAAGGGTATTTCTCGGAGCATCTTGGGTGCAACGATTAGGAGGATATCTATCTTGATATCTCTGTTCTTTACGCCGATTGCTAGGACCGAAGGTTGATTTCTAAACCTTTTCTTTGTTTTCGTTTATGACTCTACAATCAAATTATTACTTTTTCGTTATAATCCTATTATAATTGTATTGTGGTAATACCGATTTCCCACAAGTGGTATCAGAGCCAGGTTGTGGATAGGACATCCATAGTCTAAACCTAAACCTTCACCATCACTACCATCCTCGTTTTCTAAACCTTCACCCTCTTCATTTCCATTCTCATAAATGTCCTCATCAGGTGGAGACAACATAAACCCGCTAGATACTATTTCTTCTTGAAAAAAAGTTGTATCTACTTGTGAGCGTGCTTTTGTCTTAAAGATTGCACACCACTGCTTTTGATTTCGATCATTCTTCGTGCTTGGATAAGAAGCGAAATATACTTGATTGGCTTGATGTGCGAGTATAAATGGATCATACTTTGAGTATGTCCGGGTATGATTCACTTCGACGATTTTATAACGTTCATGAACTTTCATACCGGCCACAGAGTTATCCTTCCATTCACACTTAAATAAGACAGTATTATAAGAACGCTCACGCCCATTATAGCTCAACTCAAATATATCCTCAACTATACCATAGTATTCGTTGTCATCAAGAGAAGAAATAGTAACACCATAATTGCACCTAGCCTTATTCTTACCGTAGTTGAATGTATGGAAATTAAATCCGTTGACCGAGTAACGATTCCACGTTTTCACCTCTCGTGAAGGACCAAAGGCCAAAGTCCTTATCAAATCATCTTGGATATTTAACTCAATTACATGGTTCCGAAACCATGCTGCAAATTGATCCTCATGGTTACTCCAAACATCATCTCTATTCACATTAGGATGTGCTTTAATGAAATCATTCACAAACTCCGTTTCATATGATTCCAGAATCTCACAATTAGAAAGAACGTAAAGGTGAGCACGATCATATTCTTTGTCATCCAAATATCTTGTTCCCCCAATTGATGAACAACCCTCATCATCATGCATTTGGAAAAACTCGGGTAAACTTGTCTCAAGTTCATCCGCTTTATCAACACTCAAGTTTTTTGCTTTGGTTTCAATATGTTTTTCAAAGTAAAGAGAGCAAAAATTTGCAATCTCTTCCGTTAAATACGCATTGCATATTGAACCTTCAACCCGAGCTTTGTTACCAATTTTCTTCTTCACGTGATTAAGAAACCTATTCAATAATTGATGGGATTAATAGTTGTTAAGACTAGTATATAAATATTAAATCAATTAAAGAGATAGTACGATAATAATTATAATTTAATTACTACTTAGTGATCTTACCTTTCAAATGGATACATCCACCTATATTGGACGGGGCCTCCAACTTTGGCTTCGTAAGGCAAATGTATCGGTACATGCTCCATGGAATTAAAAAATGATGGAGGAAATATCATCTCGAACTTACACAATATCTCTGGTATTTGCTCCTCAAGACGAATCATGTCATCAACACATATTGAAGACGAACATAAATCTCGAAAAAATTGACTTATCTCAACAATTGCATTCCACACAGGAGTGGGGAGGAGATGTCTCAAAGATACAGGTAATAATCGTTCCATGAAGATATGACAATCATGACTTTTCAAGCCTTGCAACTTTAGCTCCTTCATATCAACACATCGACTAAAATCGGATGCATATCCGTCAGGAAATTTTAACTTTCTTAACCACTCACATAATACCTTCCTTTCAGCTTTGTCAAGTGTAAAAATAGATTTTGCCTTAGACTCATCGCTACGAATGTGAAGATTGGGACGATGACAAATTGTCTTCAAATCTTCTCGTGATTTAACAGTATCACAAGTCTTTCCCTTTACATCCATAATCGTGTGAATCAGTTGCTCAAAGAATTTCTTTTCTATATGCATTACATCCAAATTGTGCCTAATTAACATCGTTTTCCAATAAGGAAGATCCAAAAAAATGCTTCTTTTAAACCAACCAATTTTCTTCTTCTTCAGCACCTCCGTCTCTGCTTTAGTACAATCAATAGTACGTGACAAATCACAAACCATATCCCACACCTTATCCCCCGGAAGTCGATCTACAGCATGATTGCGCTCCACTTTACCTTTTCTGAAAGCTTTTTTGTTGCTCCTAAAGGCATGCCCCTCCGGTAAGAATTGTCTATGACAATCAAACCAACTCACTTTTTTGGAACAAGGTAGCGAAAATGCTTTGCTTTGGTACATGCAACAAGGACATGCCTTTTTTCCCCCGGTAGACCATCCAGATAGCATACCGTAGGCGGGAAAATCATTAATGGTCCACAACAATGAAGCTCTTAGTTGAAAATTTTGCTTTAAAGACACATCATATGTTTGCACACCTACTTACCACAATTGTTTCAATTCTTCCACCAAATAAAGGTTGCAAATAAACATCTAAGGCGATTTTTGGATTATCAGGACCAGGAATTGATAAGACGATAATCAACGTATTTTTGACTCTCTTTTTAGCTTTTATTTGACCGTTTTTATAAGTCGTCTTAGTACTATTCACTTATTTTAGAGCCTAATATAATGTTACCTAGTTTATTATAATAAATGCCATTTTGTGTTATTTTTGGGATTTTGGTATTGCTTCCGTCTTTCATTTACTCTTGTAGGTAAATAGGTGGACCAAAGCCCGAGTGGCCAAAAATGGGTCAAACAAATTGAAAGAAGAAACTGAGAAACAAAGTAAATCAAAAGTCAACCTTCAACATTGAAAACCAACTCACTAACTCAATTTCCAAGTTCTTTGCCGAAAACCCGACATCGGAGCTCATCCTCCATGGCTGCCCGTACCTCATGGCGACCAAGCAACCGCATTGTGCCGTCTCGATGTCGTAACGTCATATCCTAGCTTCCCCTTTGAGACCCGCTTCGATTGCAAGCTATTGGAATCAAATACAAGCAACAATGCGGACTCTTAGGACCGTGCGAAGTGAAGACAGAGAGCAAAGAACCGTGCGCAGTCAACCGTGCGGTACACATCGAGCCGTGCGAAACCGAAACAGGAAGGCAGGAACCGTGTGAAACTGGCCGTGCGGATCGAAACAAGCCGTGCGAAATATGCGTTTCATACAAAAGAAGCCTTATTTTTGCATTTTTGTATTATCATTAGTTTGTCTTATTAGTCATTTCTCAATTTTGGTCCAAATTACAATATGACCCTTACTTACCTCTCTCTTATAAATAGAAGAAACCCCCAAAAATATAGGGGGGAGCCACCATTTTTCAGATTTGTTTTAGTATTAGGGTGGTTTCTCTCTCAAAACTCTCCATTAATTTAGTTTAGGAGTATATTAATTCACTCCAAGATTCAATCTTTTGGGTTTGGAAGACTAACTCTACCATATTTATATCATTCCAATTCAAAGTTTGGTATTTAATTTCTCATCTCTCTTTGTTATTGTTATTTTTCATTTATTGTTGTTTGTTCTTCTAGTTTAATAATATATTAGTTTAAAGTTTAAATCTTTATACATTTTCATGTTTAGTCTTATGTTTAGAATAATTATTATTGTGTTTTATGTTAGACTAGATATGCTTAGTGAGTAGTGACCCTTTCTAGGGTCCGATTAAGTCTAATAATGGGTTTTAATTGATGATTGGTTAAATTAGCAAGTAGTGGTTTATGGGTGATTGTTTTTGGTTGAGGTTGTTTTGTATTGACCCCTTATTTGACCCTTGTTCAACCCTTAGAGGCTATCAATGAGAGTTGGGCCGACTTAGGGGCTACTTAGGCTATCGACGGGAGTTGGGCTTACGGTAGTGGGGCTTGGGTAGATTTGGGGATCGACTCTAGGTGGGTCATTCGCGGGAGCGAGACCCCTTAAAGAGACTATACCTTTTGGCTAGGAGATTTCATCCGCGGGAGTGGGAAAGACCCTAGTTGGGACCTAAGTGTTGACCCGAAATGCCTTGGACTCGTGTAGGGGTTATCCATGGGAGTGAGACCCTTTATCGACCCTAGAGGCTACCTATACTCGGGAGGGTTAGGTAGTTAGTGTAGATAACATTGTCTCACTTGAACCCACATTCCACCACTTGTTGATAGATCACCCACCGTTGCAACCCATGAACTAAGACTTGATCGGATCCTAGTTACCTTAGTCTTGATTTAATCCCGTGTTTTCCATAGCTTATTTGTTTAGTTTGCATTTTAGTTTAAATTTTATTATTGCATTTAGTTGTCATTAGTTGAATTCAAATTTCCCCTTCTATCGACTTAGCTAGCATCCCTTGAAACCGACTAGTACTCGCTTTGCTCTCCGTGGAAATCGACCCTCAAGTGCTACCATGACGACCGTGCACTTGCGGTATTTTAAACACACATCAGGAATAATTAGTGACAAGAAGATGAATTATTTTTTCATACATAACCAAGGTGGTAAGTTGTATGGAGTGACCATTACGGGCCAAGAAGAGTACTTTCTACCAAACTGACCAAATGGAGCAAAACCATCCGTACAAAGGCCAAGTCGCACATTACGGGGTCCTTAGCAAAGTCGGGGTAAAACATATCAAACCGCTTCCATTCCTCTCCATCACTCGGATGACACATCTTTCCCGGAGTACGAGGATTTTCCTTGTGCCATCTCATTTGCTCGGCAATGTTTTTGGTAGCAAACATTCTTTGAAGTCTAGGAGCTAGAGGAAAGTAAGTTACGGGATTTTCGGGTATTGGTTTCTTACTCTTTTCACCTCTCTTTTTTTCATTCTTTCCCTTTTTACCCTTCAAGACAATACTTCCCTCAATTGTCTTATATCTAGCCTTTTCACATTTACTACACTTGTCAAGCAAAGCATCATCCTTCCAAAAGAGCATACATCCATCGGGACATGCATCAATCTTGTAATGCGGAAGTTCTAGACCTTTCACTACTTTTTTGGTATTGTAGAATGATCGGGTCATGACATTATTATCGGGGATAACATTCTCAATCAAAGAAGCAATGCCATCAACACAAGTAAATGGCAAATTGTACTCACATTTCAAAGTTACTATCCTAGAGGCGGCTTCTAACAATGACATTTTGCTCCCTTCATATAATGGTTTTTCACTCGCCTTTAACATATGAAAAAAGGCTTTTGCTTGTGGGTGTGGTTCTTCTTCACTCATTGGTATATGATCATTATTGAAAATATTAGACTCAAATGCATCAACTACCATATCTCTATATGGGTTCTCATTTTGTGGGATTTGAGATTGTTCGGGAAGTGAAAAAAATGATTCTCCATGAGAAATCCAATTGTAGTAGTTTGGACAAAACCCGTTTGTATAAAGATGTTCTTGAACCTCAATGTCATGTAGATATTTCATGTTTTTGCATTTAATACAAGGACACCTAAGTTTCAGTGCTACTAAATCATACTCGTCTTGTTGTCTAGCAAATTCAATAAACTCGGCAACCCCCTTTATAAATCTAGCGGTAGGACGTCTTTTCTTATCAAGTCTATCTTCGTACATCCATGTACGCTCCAATCTCTTCATTTTAATCTAAACATTAACCAAGACAACAAGTACAAAAAATACTAACACTAATCAAAACCCCAAATATTAACAACACTAACACAAACAATCATATTTATCAAAACCTTAATACGAAATATACTAACACAAATCAAAATTATCAATACTAACAAAATAATACTAATAACACTAATATTATTAACATACTAAAACTAATCAAAAAACACTAACCAAAACCCCTATACTACCAACACTAACACAAATCATGAAAATTATCAAATCCCCATTACTAACAACACTAACCCAAATCAAAATTAACAATACCAACAAAATTAATACTAAGGGGTTGTTTGGTTGCCCCTTAAATAACATAGGAACTCTAATTCATGTGAATTGTAAAAATGGTGAGTTGTTTGGTTGACACAATTCACATGAATTGAGACTTCCCATTAATTCCAATTCCTCCAAAATGGAGGAAGTTGCTTACCTAGCCCCCCTAGGTAAGTGGGAATTCCTATGGAATTAGAGTTCCTACATGCAACCAAACAAGTTTTTCTAATTCACATGAAATGTAAAATCATGTGAAGTGAAAATTCCTATGGAAGTGCATTTCCTACATGCAACCAAACAACCCCTAACAATACTAATAATATCAACAACACTACCACTAATCAAACTCCAATACTAACCACAATTATTAACACTAATTCAAACTTCACCAAACCCTAAGTAATTAACATCTAAAAACCTAATAAACATCACAAATCTTTACAATAAATCTATCAAATCATCAAAAAACTAATGAAAATCATAAATTAAACATATAAACTTAACATTAATTTAAGAAATTGAAATTAAAACTATAAATATACTTTCACAAATTAAAATAATATGAGGTGGTTGACGGATATGTGGTCGGAGTGTGGTGTCGGAGCTTGGTGTCGGAGCATGGTGTCGGAGCTTGGTGTCGGAGTAGGGGTTGAATCGCCGTAGGTTTGTTTTTTTTTTTTTTCAGATTTGGTTTAGATAAGGAAGAAGGGAAAGTCGCGGATTTTGGAACAATTAAAGAGATTTGGCGACTGATTTGGCGACGGATTTGGCAGTCGCCAATTTGGCGACTGAAATCAGTCGCCAATTTCAGTTTCAGTCGCCAAATTGGCTACGGATGGTAGTCGCCCAAGATTTTTAGTGAAAATTTTTGGAATTCCTTCAGTCGCTAAATTAGCGACTACATTCAGTCGCCAAATTACTTAATCAGTCGCCAAATTGGCGACTACTGAACTCTGTCGCCTTATAACGGTCGCCTGTTTCAAGATTTCTTGTAGTGGTGACAGACTTAGTGGAGTACTGATCAATGCACGTTGTTGGCTGCCACTGAAAGCATTAGGGATGGTTAATTGATTGGGGGCCATCATTGGTGAAGATGGCAAAGGAAGATCGACAGAACCCGTCAGCATCAAAACCGCCGCTATCATTGTGGGTCTTTCATCTGGATTTGCTTGCACACATAGCAACCCTATCTGAATGCACCTCATTACCTCGCTTCTCGAACAATTGTCGAGTAGCATTTCGTCTGTTATCTCGAATGATCGCTGCTCATTCCATAGTCTCCACACCTTTTAAATGCAAAAAACATTCATTTTCACAATAATTTTTGATTGTACGAGTACTAATGCATAAAAGTACGATTAAAATGTTGTACTACTCTTTCCGTCAAAGTCATTATTAGCTTTCTGTGAATTACATTTTAATCAAAGGTAAGCAAATGATTTGAACAGAGTGAGTATTAGATACATCAAAAGCCGAAAGTAAAGAACAAGATGAATGTAATTGCGAAGTTAATTGTGTATGCTATATACGGAGTAGTTAATTAGCGGATAATGAACTTGCCTGAATTGAACGTAAGGTCACTTTATTTTTAATAAAAACTCACTTAACTTCTAACTAAAAACTGGAAACAAACATTAATTTTATGACAAATTATGAGTTTGTGATACAATAACTTATTCTAACCGTATTATATAAGAATGTTGCTAATTCACTTAAAAAGTATAATCCATACCAGTTGGTATAGGTGACATATTATTAGTTTGTGACACTATCTATAACTTATTCTAACCGTGTCTTTAACTTAATATATACCTTATATCTTATTTGATTCCATACATAATTAGATCATCAGTTAATGGGTATACTTTTAGTGAATGTAATGAGATAATGTCGTTGTCTTTAAGGAGCAATGTCGAAAAAATGTTTTAGCAAAACATATAATCTTATTCGATGTATTTTCCAATTATTAATATGAAGCATTACTAATAGTATATTTATCATTAAATTAAAAATTGAGTTAAATTACTGTAATTCAATTGTTAGAAACTCTAACATCTTTATCTAGAAAACAACGTGCATTTGCACGGGACTACACTAGTTATCATTAAATAAAGAAGTTATTCTAATAGTAGTGGTTCGTCTTACCTTATATTTGTGGTAAAAGAAGGTTAGTATATTGCAACTCGCCACATCCAACTTTTGTTTATCGAGTTGATTTTTGTATTTTATAAAACTGCATTAGGATTATTGAATATAATACTTAAAATAATATAAGTTACTAATATTGTATAAGAATATATTTATGTTGTTTTATATATGGATATTTCTCACGTGGCACCCGTTTCAATTGTCTAATAATGATATAATCATTTTTACTGTGGGCCTAACTTTTATAGAATTTATTATCTAATAAAAGCTCATTCTCATGTTAGTGAAATTTGTAAGGAAATTTTTTCGTAATGACCCATTCTTTTAATTTTAGGAAGATTTTGTTATGATGCGTTCTTATTTTTTTTATCAAGTGGTTTTTATCGTATAATAAAATTGTTTTTTTGACATGCTTCTAAAATGGTAAAAGTTAAAATGCTTTTGCATTTTTAATTGTGATACTGCCTTACTGGCTACCACTTAAAGAAAAGTTTTGGAGTCTGGTCTAGCTCAAACGACCTTTATTTATCATTTAAATTTTACTTTATAATATATATTTATATGATATTTTTTAAAATTAGTAATAGATAAAACTTAAATTAACGGCACACATCTACAACTTATGTTTCTAATATTATTACTTAAACTAGTTAATGTTACTACTATCACTTTCACTGTTTTTGTTGTTACTACTATTATTTTTATTTGCCCCGTTGTTATTACTATAATTTTCAATACTCCGCTATTACTATTACTCTAATTATAGATATATTTATATTATTACGACATTTTTAAAAATTATGGTTAATTAGTAAAAAATTTGTCATACAAACTATGAATAACATTCATAAACATTCATTAACCTTACTTGTATGTTACTAATTGACCGCGAGGATTGTTGCACTCCCCATATGAAACAAATTAACGCAACTAATGTAGTAAGGGTAATTGAGGACGAATCCACGGGGAGATTAAGGTTGACTACTAGTTTTTCTCAAATTACAAGCTAGTTATGGAAATCATGCAATTGGGGAATATTAAGCTAAGTAACTAAACTAATAAGAGTAACTCACTAAACTCATTAAGTAAAAAAAAATAAAAATAGATATAGTGGTTTAAATTATAAAGAAAGGTCTATAGGCTGATTAAGTTGTTATTAAGCCTTAATCTTGCAATTCGTTCATCAACAAGTCATGGCTAATGCATTTTGTGAGACTACGCTAGCTATTTAAACCACATAGCCCTTTCAAGTATAGGTAGCCTCGTGGGTCGTAAAGGTCACATTCCCACGAATAACCAAAATCGAGTTCAAGGCTTTGAGGTCAACGTTATAGCCCAACCAAGGTCTCCTCATTCGTATGGATGAGATCCCCTCATTGATAACACAATATTTTACTCATTTTTAACCCACATTTTATCTTTAATTATTAGAACAAAATGATGAGTTAGTATTATTTGCTCAGTTTAGTATCAAAAAGAATGTTAAACAATCAGTTTCAAATAATATGATTATATATTATTTTTGGATGTTAGTACTGCTTTAATAACCGATATCTCGTATACGTATTCATTTAAATTCACAATTTGCACATACATAATCTACACTGTTGTTTTCATGTAATCTGAAACAATTAAGGTGCCACTTGAGTAGTCTCATACTGTTGGAGTATATTATGGTATTGGAGTGCAATATCGACATATAACGATAAGATGATGTGAAGATATTACGCCCCTTAGTGAATCAAGGTGATATACTTAGTGCAGTACTGATCGATGCACTTTGTTGGCTGCCACTGAAAGCAATAGGGATACTTAATTGATTGGGGGCCATCATTGGTAAAGATGGCAATGGAAGATTGATAGAACCAGTCAGCATCAAAACTGCCGCTGTCATTGTGGGTCTTTCATCTGGATTTGCTTGCACACATAGCAACCCTATCTGAATGCACCTCATTACCTAGCTTCTCGAACAATTGTCGAGTAGCATTTCGTCTATTATCTCGAATGATCGCTGCTCATTCCATAGTCTCCACACCTTTTAAATGCAAAAAATATTCATTTTCACAATAATTTTTGATTGTACGAGTACTAATGCATAAAAGTGATAAGACGATAATTAACGTATTTTTGACCCTCTTTTTAGCTCTTATTTGACCGTTTTTATAAGTCATCTTAGTATTATTTACTTATTTTAGAGCTTAATATAATATTAGCTAGTTTATTATAATAAACGACATTTTATGTTATTTTTGGGAATTTGGTACTGCTTCCGTTATTTTATATTTATAGGTACAAATCAAGCGGAAACGGAATGAATAATACGAGTTGAGACGGATTAAGACGGACTTAGACATCGAATCATGTGCAGGAAAAGTCCAAGTTGGCCTTTTATTTACCAAGGTCACATTCCCCTTGTCCAATCTCTTTCGTTGGAATTCACCATCAAATACCAAAATTCAATCAACAAAACAAATTGGAATCTCTGCTTCTTGCTTACCTTCATTACCATCACTTCAATGAACTTATATTCATTATAACCATACTATCCCACCACCAAGAACTCAATTAAGTTCCATTTCCTTCGTCTGAAAACCCGACATCGGAACCCGTCAAATTGCACCACTGCATCAACTAATAGCATCTGCCGCTACCTCCTCATTCGGCCACCCTTGGGCCCAGTCGCACCATCATGGCTCGAGCACCCGACTCCGGCTCCGCCTCGAAATACAAAGCTTTTGGACTTCATTCAAGACCACCGTGCGGAACGAAGTCGGCCGTGCGAAACTAATGCAGGACAGGTTCAACCGTGCGTTTCCGACCGTGCGGAACACAAGGCACCGTGCGTATCTCCAGTGAGTGGCTAAAGATTGAGTTTGGTCATTATTTTGACTATTTCCCTTGTTCCCACGTGACATTGGCTGAAGAAGAAAGCCTTGGGTTTGCTTTTTGTATTTTATTTTTTTTCTTTTTCTTTATTCTTTATATTGCCTTATTTTATAATTTGGTCAAAATTACAATATGACCCTTACTTATCTCTCTCTTATAAATAGATGAAACCCCAAAAATAAGGGGGGAGCCACCATTTTTCAGATTTGTTTTAGTATTAGGGTGATTTCTCTCTCAAAACTCTCCATTAATTTAGTTTAGGAGTAGATTAATTCACTCCAAGATTCAATCTTTTGGGTTTGGAAGACTAACTCTACCATATTTATATCATTATAATTCAAAGTTTGGTATTTAATTTCTCATCTCTCTTTGATATTGTTATTTTTCATTTATTGTAGTTTGCTCTTCTAGTTTAGTAATAGATTAGTTTAAAGTTTGAATCTTTATACATTTTCATGTTTACTCTTATGTTTAGAATAATTATTATTGTGTTTTATGTTAGACTAGTTATGCTTAGTGAGTAGTGACCCTTTCTAGGGTCCGATTAAGTCTAATAATGGATTTTGATTGGTGATTGGTTAAATTAGCAAGTAGTGGTTTATGGGTGATTGTTCTTGGTTGGGGTTGTTTTGTATTGACCCTTTATTTGACCCTTGTTCAACCCTTAGAGGCTATCAATGGGAGTTGGGCCGACTTAGGGGCTACTTAGGCTATCGATGGGAGTCGGGCTTACGGTAGTGGACTTGGGTAGGTTTGGGGATCGACTCTAGGTGGGTTATTCGCGGGAGCGAGACCCCTTAAAAGAGACTCTACCTTTTGGCTAGGGGATTTCATCCGCGGGAGTGGGAAAGACCCTAGTTGGGACCTTAGTGTTGACCCGAAATGCCTTGGACTCGTGTAGGGGTTATCCATGGGAGTGGGACCCTTTATCGACCCTAGAGGCTACCTATACTCGGGAGGGTTAGGTAGTTAGTTTAGATAACACTGTCTCGCTTGAACCCATATTTCACCACTTGTTGATAGACCACCCACCGTTGCAACCCATGAATAAGACTCGATCGGATCCTAGTTACCTTAATCTTGATTTAATCCCGTATTTTCCATAGCTTATTTGTTTAGTTTGCATTTTAGTCTAAATCTTATTATTGCATTTAGTTGTCATTAGTTGAATTCAAAATTTCCCCTCTTACCGACTTAGCTAGCATCCCTTAAAACCGACTAGTAATCGCTTTGCTCTCCGTGGAAATCGACCCTCAAGTGCTACTTTGACAACCGTGCACTTGCGGTATTTAAAACACATCAAGTTTTTGGCGCCGTTGCCGGGGAGCAATTGCGATATTAGTTTGTTCTTAGGTTTGTTAGACTTCGTATTTTTGTTACTTGTTACTTGAAACTTGTTGTTTGTGTGTTGCACTACTTGTTTTTTTTTTTGTGACGTGTCTCTTAATTGTCACTTCATTACACTTAGTGTCTTACATTCAATGATGTCTTCATTTAATATTTGGCAAAATGAAAATGAACCATTCCATGAATATCTTGCTAGGTTTTATGATTATGCCTCTCATGTTGGCTCTTGTGGCTATTTCCTTTCTAATATTGATGCACTTTGCGTTTTATGTGATGGCATGAATCTTGAAACTCGTAATTTGGCAAATTATATGAGTTTTGATCGAGTCTTTTACATGAATTGTGAAGAATTTTGGGACTTCGTAGAAGTCATGGCTTATCAATGTGAGGAGGTAGCCCACCAAGAATTTTTGGAGGCTAGAGATGAGAATATAAAGTCTTTGTTTGATGAGTTGGTTAAGAGTAATGATTCTTTTTCTCTTGATAATGTGAACAATATCCAAGCTGAACATGTTCCCCTCTCCTCGATTAATATGTGTGGTATGCATGATTTTTCATCAACTTGTGATACATGTGGTGGTGGTGGACATAATTCTCAAGTTTGCCCTTTACATGCTTATTCCCCACCTTCTTTGAATTTGAATGTGATGAATGATGTCAATGCTATGCTACCACTTGTTGGAAACTTGTCACACTATCCTTCTTGCCCAATTTCACCTTTTAAACACCAACTCACACCTAACCATGTGAATTTTGAAATATCAAGTGATGAAAGTGAGTTGGAGTTTATGAGTATTGATGATGGTTCATGTTCGTATGATGCTCATTGTTCTCTTGTTAATGGGGATTTAGATGACATGAACTTGAATGAGCTAGAACGTGTCACATTTGATGTGAATCTTGGTAATGAGAAGTGTGTTGATGATGTTGTTGGTGAGGAGACTTACTTTAATGAGTATGAGGTTGTTGATGAAACATTTGAAGAAGAGTATGTGAATTTGCATTATCAAAGTCTTGATGTGGAAGGGGATGGTAATTTTGTGCTTGAGGAGATTTCCCCACCACCTATGTATGACAATGTGATGAACAATGATAATGATGAATTGGATACCCTTAACTCTTTGTTTGAACCTCATTACCCTTTGGCAAGACCCCCTTCACCCCTTATCTTCCAACCTACACCTTTATTTATGGATTGTGAGTTTGAGAGTGTGAGATTTGATGTTGATAATGATGATGTGTGGTTGAATGAGCCGAATAGGCCTCTTAGCGAAAAATTTGAAGAATTTGATTTATGTGAATATGAGGGTGTGTCTTTTGAGGCGAATCATGAGATCTTTGAAAGGGAATTGGTCAAAATAAATGATGCTCTTACAATTGAAGTTAGTGAAGAGCAAATGGATGAGGGAAAAGAGAAGTATGAGTCTTGTGGCGACTCTTTGAGTGAGGATAGTTTGGGCATTGAGGATGAATGGGGTTGTGAGATTGTATTACTTGAAGAACCCATTCTTGAGAAATTTGAGGTTTTCTTTAGTGGTGAGGAGAAGCTCATTACCGATTCCGTTAACCTCATTTCTTTTGCCCCTTTGCTTGAGCCTATGATTGTTGGTGAGGATTGTGAGGAGAGTCTGAAGAGGGTTAGTTTGGCCGTTGGTCTTATGCGTGATTTTGAGATTTTAACCCCTCTTGTGGATTTGGGACCAATTGACCAATACTTGAGTGCCTTTGAAATATTTGGTATTCGACTCTTTCCTCACAAGTTTTTCACTAACGTACTCCTTCATTCTTGGTTATGTGGTTGGTCTCACTTGCTTTGTATAGTATGTGACCACTTTGTCGAGGATTGGTCCTCCTCATTTGATAAGTTAATGAGATCCTTGATGGGATTTTTAGATCGTTTACTTGCTTGAGTGTTTTAGTGTATATATTTCTTTGCTTGCTTGTTTTTGTTATTTCATGTGTGTAGGTATTATCTTGGTGCGCTTCAAAACCAACAAGAAGGTGGTGAGTTATTGAAGTAGAAGATTCAAGGTTACTTCACCTAGTGGAATGACCGGATTTCATGCTTGAAACGGTAATATTGTTCACCCACCTTCTCTTTTTGCCCTCCCTTGTGTTTAGACATTGAGGACAATGTCAAGTTTAAGTGTGGGGAGGTTTATTGTTGTTGGGTTGATGGAGTTGTTGGATTTTGTATGGATGTTGGTGGTGTGATACTTGTGAATATGTGTAGTTGGAGTATTGATAGCATTTGGTGGTGTCTTGTTATAGACATGTTTGTTATAGGTGTATATATTCATTATCTTTGTGACATGTCTTACATTGTGTTTTCTTTTCTAATTATTTTTGATAATCCATAAAAAAATCGAATATTTTTAAAAATTCAAAAATTGGCTTTATTTGTTTTCCTAACTTAGTTGTTTTTCTAACCTCCAACTTCCGTGAAAAGAATGATTTTTAGGCACTTAGAGTTGCAATTTAATATTATGTATCAATTAATCTCATTCAATAAGTTGATTAGGGGTGCATACTACACTTGTTATCCCCATATCCACCTCCCGTGATGTGATACCCTCTTGTTAACTTTGTTGAAGGTGACTATTTTGGCTAGGCGGCCAACTTTTGTTTCAAAAAAAAGGGGTGAAAAACAAACAAAAACCCAAAAACAACAAGAAAAGAGAGAAATTTCTTTTGTACAATAAAGTGGCGAATCCCAAAAACGTCACCTCCTTTATATCAAAGCATTATTCCAAATAAAACTCCTTCATATTATCTCATCAAAAAAAAAAAAAGGGGAAATTTGGATATATAAATTCAAAAAAAAAAAAGAGAGAAAAGAAAAAGAAAAAAAAAGAGAAGGAAAATTGACAAAAAGAAAAGAAAAGGAAAGAAAAAGAAGTATTTCAACCATTGTCTACTTATTTTACCTATTACAATAAAGTAACCTTCCTTTGCCGCCTAACTAGAATAGGACGATCCTTACTCTTTTTCAAAGAGTGAAACATAGTCTATCATGTGGTGCTACCGTCATGGGAGTCTTTCACTCCGCCTCCGTCTTGTGCCCCTAACTAGCTTGCAACGAGGTTTGGGGATGTATAATAGGATCTTGCAACCGATTGAGTGCTTGACTATCATTCTTTATACTCTAGTTGGATTTTAGGAATGTAACTTTGATTTGGAGACTCCTTAAAGTGTGTTTGCATTTTGTTTGTGTTAACGTGTTTGTTAGTGTCTCTAGTTTGTAGTCCATACTTTTATTTATGGGTCCTTATTTAGTCATAGACTTACTCGGGGACGAGTAAGAGCTAAGTGTGGGGAGATTTGATAAGACGATAATTAACGTATTTTTGACCCTCTTTTTAGCTCTTATTTGACCGTTTTTATAAGTCGTCTTAGTACTATTTACTTATTTTAGAGCTTAATATAATATTAGCTAGTTTATTATAATAAAACGACATTTTGTGTTATTTTTGGGATTTTGGTACTGCTCCGTTATTTTTGTCATGTAGGTACTATGTAGAGCGGCAAATGAACGGTGAGACGGGTGAAGACGGAGTCAAATGAATTGAATTACGCAAAAGCAAAGTAAAAGTTGATTTATTTACTTCACCAAAAGTCAAACAATGGTCTCCTACTTGTTTTTCGCCATTTTCATTACCTAAGACCAAAGTGTTGGTTTAATAGCTAACTTTCTCCATGATCTCCATCATCAATCACCATGATTAGCCATTTCATAAACACTCATCAACTAAAGCTCATAAATCCCAATCAAATCACCATGAGCTTTGAGCAGCCTTCCAATCGAAACCCGAAAACCCGACATCGGAACCCGTCACATTGCACCACTGCATCAACTAATAGCAGCTGCCGCTACCGCCTCCTTCGGCCACCCTTGGGCCCAGTCGCACCATCATGGCTCGAGCACCCGACTCCGGCTCCGCCTCGAAATACAAAGCTTTTGGACTTCATTCAAGACCACCGTGCGGAACGAAGTCGGCCGTGCGAAACTAATGCAGGACAGGTTCCACCGTGCGAAATCAGCCGTGCAGTACACAAGCGGCCGTGCGGAGCTAATCAGGTGGATGGCTTCTATCATTTGAAGTTTTCTTTTGGTCAATTCTCTTGACCAATTCTTTTGTCACGTGATATTGGCTGGAGGAATGCCTTGGATTTGCTTTTGTATTATTTTATTTTTCCTTAATTTTTTTATATTGTCCTATTTTATAATTGGGTCTATCTCTCCTATATAAAGAGAAGAAACCCCAAAAATAAGGAGAGCCCCCATATTTTCAGATTTTTAGGGTTCATAGTTAGTTTTCTCTCAAATATTACTCAATTAATTTAGTTTAGAGTAGATTAATTATAGTCAAGTTCATATCTTTTTGGGTTACAAGACTAACTCTACCATACTTATATCATTCTAATTCAAAGTTTGGTATTTAATTTCTCATCTCTCTTTGTTATTGTTATTTTTCATTTATTGTTGTTTGTTCTTCTAGTTTAGTAATAGATTAGTTTAAAGTTTAAATCTTTATACTTTTTCATGTTTAGTCTTATGTTTAGATTAATTATTATTGTGTTTTATGTTAGACTAGTTATGCTTAGTGAGTAGTAACCCTTTCTAGGGTCCGATTAAGTCTAATAATGAGTTTTGATTTGTGATTGGTCAAATTAGCAAGTAGTGGTTTATGGGTGATTGTTTTTGGTTGGAGATGTTTTGTATTGACCCCTTATTTGACCCTTGTTCAACCCTTAGAGGCTATCAATGGGAGTTGGGCCGACTTAGGGGCTACTTAGGCTATCGACGGGAATTGGGCTTACGGTAGTGGACTTGGGTAGATTAGGGGATCGACTCTAGGTGGGTCATTCGCGGGAGCGAGACCCCTTAAAAGAGACTCTACCTTTTGGCTAGGGGATTTCATCCGCGGGAGTGGGAACGACCCTAGTTGGGACCTAAATGTTGACCCGAAATGCCTTGGACTCGTGTAGGGGTTATCCATGGGAGTGGGACCCTTTATCGACCCTAGAGGCTACCTATACTCGGGAGGGTTAGGTAGTTAGTTTAGATAACACTGTCTCGCTTGAACCCATATTTCACCACTTGTTGATAGATCACCCACCGTTGCAACCCATGAATAAGACTCGATCGGATCCTAGTTACCTTAATCTTGATTTAATCCCGTATTTTCCATAGCTTATTTGTTTAGTTTGCATTTTAGTCTAAATCTTATTATTGCATTTAGTTGTCATTAGTTGAATTCAAAATTTCCCCTCTTACCGACTTAGCTAGCATCCCTTAAAACCGACTAGTAATCGCTTTGCTCTCCGTGGAAATCGACCCTCAAGTGCTACTTTGACAACCGTGCACTTGCGGTATTTAAAACACATCAAAAAGTACGATCAAAATGTTGTACTACTCTTTCCGTCAAAGTCATTGTTAGCTTTCTGTGAATGACATTTTTAATCAAAGGTAAGCAAATGATTTGAGCATAGTGAGTACATCAAAAGTTGAAAGTAAAGAACAAGATGAATGTAATTACGAATTTAATTGTGTATGCTATATACGGAGTAGTTAGTTAGCGCATAATGAACTTGCCTGAATTGATAAGTCCTCTATCTGGGGTGATTGGCGAGGCTTTCTGTTTTTCTGACCGCTTACAATCTCCAAAAGCATGATACCGAAACTGTAGACGTCGGATTTAACGGTGTAGTCACCTGCCATTATGCACTCTGGTGCCATATATCCTCTGCATATAACCGGTGGATAAATCATCTCCATTAGATTTACATACATAGAACAAGTTAATGAACCATATTTTTTTTTATTCCATCATACACTAATACATACAGTGAAATTTATGTACTACAAAGGATAAACATACTGTGTCACCGCAAATTCAATGGTGCTCATAAACTTATGCGAATCTACAAGGAACATTGCCAACCCGAAGTCGGCTATCTTAGCATTCATATCTGTTCAGTTAAAAATACCGCAAGCGTACGGGTCAATTGTAGATGCTTACGAGTCGATCTCAGGGAAGTAAAGTTAAGTACTAGTCGAATTAGATTACACTTTAGCTACGAGGAATCAATAATAGAGAATTAACTAGACTAAATTTATAAGCAAATAACAACGATTTTAATCAATAACTAAAAGGTCTAAGGTTCATAGTCTCGTTATAGGTCGACAAGCTCTACTAAGGATAAATAATTACCAAATCACTACTCGGATTAGACACTACCTAATTTGCTATTAAAAACTCTTCCGAGACAATTAAACTCCCTAATATTGATCAACCTACCTACTTCCATAAGCAAATTAAACCAAGTAGAGGCATTAAGTTGATAGTTGAGTCCTAATTATCAATTAGACACTCCCATGAATAACTAATAATCAAAGATAAGATTAATGTTCTAAACTAAACCGCCTTGCTTCCACAAATTGATTTAGCTTTAACTTGTTATTAGATGATGAACTTGGTGGATAAATCTC
>JAIUZE010000252.1:0-10069 GCA_022085475.1 Heliosperma pusillum | reverse complement strand
ATTGTTACTTGAAATTTACTCCGTAGATACGAGGTAAAGGCCAAGACAGTAATCCAAATTAAGGGAAGAAGGCAAAAGTCTTATCTTTTTTGTTCTCTACCTAATCTTATCTAGCGTATGGTTCGTCATTCAGCAACCTCAAGTGTTAAATCGTGATTACTTAGGTTTTCCTCAAAGCGTAGCGTCTTTACAGATGCAACATCATAACCAATGAGGAAAAAATGATACCCTAATTCAAAAAGGGGGAAATGCAACAAAACCCTAGAAAAAAAATGAGACCAATTAAAATTTACCTCACCAAACTTGAATCGAAGAGGATTAATGTAAAGTGATTGAAGCCCGTGTACTCTCCAAAAGAAAAACCCTAACCTGGAATGATTAGAACACAGAAAAACCCAGAACACAAATTAAAGCAATCATATCCCTAAACTCTACCATGGTATACAATACTATTTAAAAAAATCGAGATTAGAAAAGAGGAAATGTACCTGACAGTAATTATAGTTTGTTAAGTGAACAAGGCGAAGCAGATTATGGTGCTCTGGAGAAAGAACAATTATTGACAGTGTTAAGGAAGAAGCTAGGTAATAGAGAGAGAGAGAGAGAGAGATACGGAAACACAATAAACCCAATACGCACTGCAGCTGAAGATATAAGAAGTAATATCCTTAGTATCACCCCAATTGCTAATTACCATCTTTCGGACTCCGTTTTTTTGATAGAAAAGATATCCATTGGCTGTGAATTTAGACCTGACAAATGAGTCAAACAAGTCGGATCAGTTTGGGTCGGGTCATATCGGGTTTGCTCAACCTTTCGGGTTGGGTTGGGTCGGGTCACTTTCGGGTTAGAGTCAGTTTTGGGTTTGGGTCACTTCGGGTTTGGGCCATTCCGGATATGGGTCATTTTGGGTCGGGTTATTTTAGATTCATTTACGATTTATTTTGGCCATTTTCAGGTCAAAATGATCAAGTTAGTTTCAAGTCAAGACCAAGCTAATTGGCAACACGCTTGTCTGAGCAGCCATACTAATTGGCAAGTTTTTGAAAATTTTATCAATCACAATATCCGGAGCATTGCTGATTAAATCTTCCATCTTCGTAGAAGATTCTGAACAAGCCATGGACTATAATAAGTTAAGTGATGAAAGCTAAATTCTTTGCTCTTCAAAGTATGCTTTCAGATGAAATATTGAGGCAACTAAACATAAACCATATTTCAACCCAGGACACTGATTTTCCTGGTTAGCAAGATAATGGCCAGCTGATATGCGTTTTGAGTTAAAGCTAGCAAGATAATTATACAATTGCAATTTTTAATGCGAAAAACTACTGTTATAGGGAAAAGTATGGGACTATTATTGATCAAAAGGGAATACGATGTCTATAAAAAAAAAAGGTGACGAAATCCAAAGCTATAATATCCGCATTCTCATTCGTATTAAAATCCGCCCACAGACTGGTTATGGCCATAGCAGTATGGCAAGGTTGGTTGCATACTAAGTATCTAGGCAAATAATCGAAGCCTTTGTAGATGCTCTCGGGAACCTCATCAGCGCTCTTGACATCTTCAGCTCCGAATCAGTAGACAAACTACCAGCCTTGAAGAACAGATTTTCGAGGGAACCTGAAATTGCCAGCAGGTATTCAACCAATTTGAGTTCCTCACTTGATCCTATGATACCCTTTATAGTGATTTTACGGAGGTGATCCAATTTGTAGTTGTGATTGAAGTCAAGGTCAAGAACTTGATGGGCAACATTTTCACCTGGAATAAGCTGCAGTAAAAAAGTAATTACTAAATATACGACCAGAAGTGTAAGTACGTTCAGAGAGGAACTCATGTAAACCCGATTTACTTACTGAAATGTCGAATGTCAAGATAGGGACAACGTTCTATCATGGACAAAAGGAAGCTGAAAACACCGATATCACTCAAATATAGGTCAGTTATACAAAGTTCTTTTAGGTAGTTGAATGTGACCGATGTAGATTTTTTGACGCCACCTGCAGCAAAGAACTTTCACGCACAAGCAAAACAGACGTCAGGTTGAAGAGCAAAATAAATGAGAACATCTATAGCTGAAAGTAAAACAACGAAAAGCACAAATATTCTTGAAAACTAGCACACCATCTTTACCTTACACAAGTGACCATTAAACTCGATCGACTGTAGTTGAGAAGTACTTGCAAGAAGATTTACAGCAGCAACTGTATCAGCGGTTATGGGTTTTTCCGGACTTGAGTGCAAGTGCAGTGATATACTTTCTAGACTGCGAACATTTCTGAAAGCTAGAGACTCAAACTTGCCTATTATTATCAAGCTTCGGAGACTAGGTGCATCTATTACAATATGATCCATATTTTTTCCAGCCCATAAGTTTTACTGTTTCAAGCGTTCTACAATTTTCAATTAAACTAGAAAAAATGTTTGGCTTAATAAATTTAATATCCTCCAGCACAAGGTGCTTAAGCTTAGGAAACCCACTGAAATCAGTAGGTGGAGGATTTATATGGAAGCCATTGAATTCTAGGTGTACTAGCTCGCTGCACCAGAAGATATAAGAAGTAATATCCAGTAAATCAGTATAATAATTTCTAATTACGATCTTTCGTACTCCGTTTTTAGATAGAAAGGATATCCACTGACTAAGAGTCCTTTCCTTCCAATCTATAACAATCGGAATATGAAGACGAAAGTCATGAACGGGACCAATGTGATGGAAAAGTACTAATAATGCAGCTGCCCTTTTGCCATTTAGAATTCTTGACTGCCACTTCCCAGAAATCAGTATCAAAGTTGAGTTTCTTTACAAACAACCAACCACGTCTCCACTGTTTAGACAACACTTGTCTGTGCGGCAATGCAAATTGGCAAGAGCTCATTGATTCTATCACACACAATATCCAGAACATTGCTGATAAAATCCTCGCTTCGATGAAAAGATTTGGAACAAGCCATGGACTGCTGTAAGAGTGTGAAGAATGACAGGTAACTTCTTAAAACAGAGTGTAAGGCCAATTGAGCCAATGTAACGAAGTTAATTATATCTCCTTGACAAACATTCGTTTCCATGGACCTCTAGCTCCTCAAATGCAATCACTAACTCACTACCATCATTTTATACGGATTCAGGACATGGTAGTATTCTTTAAAATGGTTTAACAGAGCGAGACAATCCCCGAAAAACAACACACGACGAAATGTTGTTGAGATAATTAACACATACGCTTATAAAGCAAAGCTGACCTAGTTCCTACATAAAAACTTGAACAAATCCGCAAACCCTAAACCCTGAACCCTAAAACCATCAGTCATCATCAAATATATACTGCAAAAAATTTCACAGGTAAAAATACTCGTAAATGCCAATGCAGGAGCGCACCGGATGGTACCGAGCTTTAATACCGCCCTCACATGTTTTTTGGTCGGGACCATCATTTTAAGTTTTAATGGTCCCTACATCTTGCATGTTGGTGGTGTCGTCTCATTTTTCAAATTAAAGTAAGAATGTGGCTTGAAAGAGTAATGCATCATTTACTTGATGTTCTACAACATGAAAACAAAGCAAAATTACCCCCTCCATCCCGATCAATAGTAATAACACTATTACTCCCTAAACAAAAAAGCAAAGGCGTCGTTCAAGCATAAATTCAACATTGCAAATATATGACTCCCTCCGTCTCAAACAATAATTATCTACCCGTACTACTTTTGGCGAAAAAACCTAGAAAAACAAAATAGAAGTAATCCCCCTTATACCAAAAGAATAAGAGGTCTCAAAAATTTTCCCTCCAAAAAGCATCTTTTTAAATAAGGTAGCTAATAACAATTAAATACATTAACTAAATAAGGAAAATTATATTGATATTAATTTATTCCATTTAATTGTAATATTTTCATTAAAAATAATCTTTTCATCAAGTTATATTATTTTTACTAACTTCTAACCTATAATATTTTAATTAAACTATAAATAAAATTTTATTAATACTATTATTTGAGAATGACTTGACTCATACTACGTATAAAACAAAATTATAAACAGTGTTTATTACCTTTGTGACAAAAAATTGAGAAAAAATTTGAATTGGGATCACTAGCTTTGTGATATAAAAATATTTTCCTTAAAATACATTTCAACACGCTACTCAATTTTCTTAATTATTACTTTTCAGTTTCAACTTTGTAGGTTCAAAGCAAAATGCAATGATAAGAAAAATGTACAACTAATGAGATCCCACTATTATCCAAATACTAAGTAGTTTATTACCTTTGTGACAAAACAGTGTTTATTACCTTTGTGACAAAACAGTGTTTATTACCTTTGTGACAAAAACTAAGTAGTTTATTAGACATAAAATTTTTCTATATGCCGTGCATTTATGCACGGGGTCTAAACTAGTTTTGTACTACACAAATAATAATAACTCACACACGGAAGCAAAAAAGCTACAGTTACACTTGGTGTATAGAATCTTCTATACACCACGATTCCACGAGTGATGTTGTGACATGTGTCAATTGTGGAAATATGTGATAGAATCATTAACTTTTATTTTGTTATATTTTTGGAGCCAAAATTTAAAACTCAAATTTAAAATTTAAAATTTTCAAAAATTATTATATATATTAGTTTTTCAAATTTGGTACATATTTTTACCTAGTTCTTTTTTTTCTTTATCTCTAACATTGTTATAACATCCTTTATTTGGTTTACTTAATAGGTATTTTTATCAATTGATGCAATATTATTGTAAATTGATTGAAATGATTTCATACTAATATTTTATATGAATGGTAAGATATAATATTTTATATTAAATATTATTATTAATGGCAAGATATAATATTTTATATTAAATATTATTATATTAATTAAAATACCAAAATAATCAAAGCTCTTAAAATTTCCCTCCCATATTTCTCATCTTTCCCTTAAATAATCAATTTTTTTCCCTCCAAACCTTTTCATAATTCCCTCTCCAACTAGTAATAGATTCTTCCACACGTCAAATTTTGATTGATGGTGTATAAAAGATTCTATACACCGAGTATAACCGTAGCATTTTCCCACATGGAAGAGAGCCCAAAAAACCCAACCAAAATAGGAATAGATAACTACGGAGTATTACATAATTTACCTTATAGCGGAAATAGATAACTTCTCACCGAGGTTGAGGGAGTACTAAGCATGAAAATTAAATGTTATGAAATCACTAATTAGGTTTTATCCTTCTACAGAAAATATATACACGGTGCTTATTGGAATTGTACAAGAGTTCTAGGGTTTATGGAGTATCATTTTTTCACAAGTTTATCCTAAATAGTCCCTTCTAAATATAAAATTATGCTTAGCCAGGTCAATTTCTATACTATTTTTTTTTAATTGTTTAATTATTTGTTTACCTCTATATTTTAAGAATGATTTTTAATGTGGTAAAAGATCATTCAAAGATATACTTGCTCATTTTAACCGGATTTAATACATTTGATTAAAATATAACTCACATATAATATAAAAAAAACATATAAAATTCAGTAGTTACGTTACAACTATATACGGAGTATTAATCTTATGTAGACTGTTTTAATACAGTGACTAATCAAAATAAAGAATATGACTATTTAAACATTACATCTCAAAAGTACATACACTACACTTCATTCAGTAAGTGTCCAGTAAAACTCAACGACACAGACGGACATGGGAACACTTACTGCCGAAGTACATAAACTTCGTCCAGTAAAACTCAACGACACAGACGGACATGAGAACACTTACTGCATCTAAAGAGGAAAGGTCACGGCATGGCCAGGCCGCATGTGTCCAAAATGGTTGCAGCTCATATTTAGCCATATAGGAGTAATTGACATTACAATGCTTGTATCTATGCTAAGCTTTAACTTGAAGAATACAATAATATTAGTTTCTACATTAACACCTGCAATATACCTCATACTTTGTGTTTCTCCCCTCTAAATTCGCATCTGACATTATAAGCAACAAAGCGACATATTAAAATACTCCCTTTGTGGTCGTTGTTTACCTTTGGTTTTGGCAGAAAAACCAAGGAAATAGAAAGGGGTCGTTTAAAGATATAATTATAGGATAACAAGTGGAACAAGATGAGGTAGATAATCAAATACTTCGTAACTCATGAAAAACATTCTAATTAGAAAGGTAAATAAATAAACATGCCAGGGTCATTAAATTGTATACCGCACTTAAATACTCCACCACGTAACATTCACTAACCATCATACTATAAAAGAAAAGGCTTTTACATTGAATACTATGATTCCAAACTATTATTTAATCAAGGATCAAGATGTACAAAACTACAACTATGAAAACACGCAACTGATGTTTGGGAAGTTAGTAGACAAGGCATCGGGGGTGCAAGTCAGAACGCCAACTGAATAGCGGCTAGTCGCGAGATACAACTCTAGAGTATCACTGGATGTGTTTAGGAATTTCTCCTTTCTTCAACAGAGACAAAGAGTATTCAGCAGCCTCAATAAGGTCAGCAATATTGGCAAGGGATTTTTCTTCAGAGCCCAGCATAAAGATAGCACGTACCTCTGCTTTTTTGGCCATTCTAGCAGCAAAGTTCAAGGGTAAGACGGGAGAGCTGAGACTTCGTAGAAGTTGTCTGTATAAAGACAGAACTCGGCCCTTATTCCTCATAAGATCCTCTGTTGTGGCCCATATAATACCTTTCGCCATTCTGCACAGATAATAAATATGAGATGTGACAAGTTTCACCTGTAAGCAAACATTAATAAAATTACACGAGCAAAAAGCTAGCTACAAACAGCCTCATTATCTTCTCTTTTTTCAGAACGAACTGAAGTCAGGGGGTTGTGTGAGGCGGAGATGAGGCCCTCCCTTCCCTTCCCTGTTTCTCCCCCCCATCCCGCTGAGAGGTCGAGCGGGACCGAGAGCGTAGAGATGAAGTGAGGAAGGGTGGGGTGTGTTCGGATATGCGTTTTAGAGAGCGACGATTGTTTTTGGGATCGGGGTGTGTTGGTTTATAATTATTTATTAATGTTTGCTTACAGGTGAAACTTGTCACATCTCATATTTATTATCTGTGCAGAATGGCGAAAGGTATTATATGGGCCACAACAGAGGATCTTATGAGGAATAAGGGCCGAGTTCTGTCTTTATACAGACAACTTCTACGAAGTCTCAGCTCTCCCGTCTTACCCTTGAACTTTGCTGCTAGAATGGCCAAAAAAGCAGAGGTACGTGCTATCTTTATGCTGGGCTCTGAAGAAAAATCCCTTGCCAATATTGCTGACCTTATTGAGGCTGCTGAATACTCTTTGTCTCTGTTGAAGAAAGGAGAAATTCCTAAACACATCCAGTGATACTCTAGAGTTGTATCTCGCGACTAGCCGCTATTCAGTTGGCGTTCTGACTTGCACCCCCGATGCCTTGTCTACTAACTTCCCAAACATCAGTTGCGTGTTTTCATAGTTGTAGTTTTGTACATCTTGATCCTTGATTAAATAATAGTTTGGAATCATAATATTCAATGTAAAAGCCTTTTCTTTTATAGTTATGATGGTTAGTTGAAATGTTACGTGGGTGGAGTATTTAAGTGCGGTATACAATTTAATGACCCTGGCATGTTTATTTATTTACCTTCTAATTAGAATGTTTTTCATGAGTTACGACATATTTGATTATGACCTCATATGTTCCACTGTTATTCCTTAATTATCTCTTTAAACGGACCCTTCTATTTCCTTGGGTTGCTGCAAAACCAAAGGTAAAAAACGACCGCAAAGGAGTATTTTAATATGTCGCTTTTGGTGCTTATAATGTCCAGATGCGAATTTGAGGGGACGAAAACACAAGTAGGGTATATTGCAGGTGTAATTTAGAAACTAATATTATTGTATTTATTCAAGTATAAGCTTAGCAGAGTACAAGCATTGTAATGTCAATTACTCCATATGGCTAATATGAGCGCCAACCATTTGGACACAGGCGGCCGGCCATGCCGTGACCTTTATCTTGATGAGTAAGTGTTCTGATGTCCGTCTGTGTCGTTGAGTTTACTGGACGAAGTTTATGTAATTCGGCAGTAAGGGCTTCCATGTCAGTCTGGTCGTTGAGTGTTACTGGGACACTTACTGATGAGTTAGTGTATGTTACTTTTGAGATGTTAATGTTTAAATAGTCAATTCTTTTTTTGATTAGTCACTGTATTTAAAACAGTCTACAAAGCGTAATACTCCGGATATTAGTTGTAACGATAACTACTGAATTTGATAGTTTTTTTATATTATAGTGGAGTTATATTTTAATCAAATGTATTAAATCCGGTTAAAATGAGCAAGTATATCTTTGAATGATCTTTTACCACATTAAAAATCATTCTTAAAATATAGAGGTAAACAAATAATTAAACAATTAAAAAAAAATAGTATAGAAATTGACCTGGCTAAGCATAATTTTATATTTAGAAGGGACTATTTAGGATAAACTTGTGAAAAAATGATACTCCATAAACCCTAGAACTCTTGTACAATTCCAATAAGCACCGTGTATATATTTTCTGTAGAAGGATAAAACCTAATTAGTGATTTCATAACATTTAATTTTCATGCTTAGTACTCCCTCAACCTCGGTGAGAAGTTATCTATTTCCGCTATAAGGTAAATTATGTAATACTCCGTAGTTATCTATTCCTATTTTGGTTGGGTTTTTTGGGCTCTCTTCCATGTGGGAAAATGCTACGGTTATACTCGGTGTATAGAATCTTTTATACACCATCAATCAAAATTTGACGTGTGGAAGAATCTATTACTAGTTGGAGAGGGAATTATGAAAAGGTTTGGAGGGAAAAAAATTGATTATTTAAGGGAAAGATGAGAAATATGGGAGGGAAATTTTAAGAGCTTTGATTATTTTGGTATTTTAATTAATATAATAATATTTAATATAAAATATTATATCTTGCCATTAATAATAATATTTAATATAAAATATTATATCTTACCATTCATATAAAATATTAGTATGAAATCATTTCAATCAATTTACAATAATATTGCATCAATTGATAAAAATACCTATTAAGTAAACCAAATAAAGGATGTTATAACAATGTTAGAGATAAAGAAAAAAAAGAACTAGGTAAAAATATGTACCAAATTTGAAAAACTAATATATATAATAATTTTTGAAAATTTTAAATTTTAAATTTGAGTTTTAAATTTTGGCTCCAAAAATATAACAAAATAAAAGTTAATGATTCTATCACATATTTCCACAATTGACACATGTCACAACATCACTCGTGGAATCGTGGTGTATAGAAGATTCTATACACCAAGTGTAACTGTAGCTTTTTTGCTTCCGTGTGTGAGTTATTATTATTTGTGTAGTACAAAACTAGTTTAGACCCCGTGCATAAATGCACGGCATATAGAAAAATTTTATGTCTAATAAACTACTTAGTTTTTGTCACAAAGGTAATAAACACTGTTTTGTCACAAAGGTAATAAACACTGTTTTGTCACAAAGGTAATAAACTACTTAGTATTTGGATAATAGTGGGATCTCATTAGTTGTACATTTTTCTTATCATTGCATTTTGCTTTGAACCTACAAAGTTGAAACTGAAAAGTAATAATTAAGAAAATTGAGTAGCGTGTTGAAATGTATTTTAAGGAAAATATTTTTATATCACAAAGCTAGTGATCCCAATTCAAATTTTTTCTCAATTTTTTGTCACAAAGGTAATAAACACTGTTTATAATTTTGTTTTATACGTAGTATGAGTCAAGTCATTCTCAAATAATAGTATTAATAAAATTTTATTTATAGTTTAATTAAAATATTATAGGTTAGAAGTTAGTAAAAATAATATAACTTGATGAAAAGATTATTTTTATTGAAAATATAACACTTAAATGGAATAAATTAATATAAATGTAAATTTCTTTATTTAGTTAATGTACTTAATTGTTATTAGCTATCTTATTTAAAAAGATGTTTTTTAGAGGGAAATTTTTTGAGAACTCTTATTCTTTTAGTATAAGGGGGATT
>JAIUZE010000251.1:0-27286 GCA_022085475.1 Heliosperma pusillum | reverse complement strand
TTTTGGGCTGTTTTGGCCTTTTTATCGATTTTACTAAAACCCGTTTCTAATTATTTCCCGCATGCTTAACATAATTAAAACCCGTCAAAACAACAACATAACAATCAAACATCGACACAACCCAAAGACCAAAACCCGGACCCACCATGAACCATCCCAGACCGGCCTGGACCGGGCCTGAACCGGCCTGAACCGGCTGGTTTGGGTCCGGTTTTCCAGCCCACCTCCACGGTTCCCACAACAACCACCACCAAATTATTTCCTAACATGTTTTTAATTAACACACATCCATTTTAACAACCATCATACAAAATCATGATTTAAAATTAATTCATCCAAATTCCTCAAGAACACTAAACATATTATAAATTTCCTACACAACATAAAAATCATAACTTATGAAAAATCATCAAAATTCATAAAGAACACTAAACATATTATAAATTTCCTACACAACATAAAAATCATAACTTATGAAAAATCATCAAAATTCATAAAGAACACTAAACAACATGAAAACTCCATACAACATAAAAATCATCCTACTTATCATATTACTACTAAAAATCCATAAACCATAAAAACATGAACTAAAACAAAGATGAACCAAAAACTAAAGAAAACAAAAGCTATGTAACATATATCCGTCGAGTAACCCGGAATCGTTACCTTAGCTAGACAAGACAATTAGCACCAAAATAAGAAGTATAAACCAAGAAACCCTCCTACTAATCTTCACCCAAAATATACGAGTCTCCAAACTCGTCTTCAAAATCTTCCCCTATAAGAATCAACCAGGAAACATTATTAGACACCAAATATGATTTTCCATAATTAAAGTGTTGAAAACGATTTTGTCGGAATTGAAATAAAACCGTACGTGAAATGATGCGCGAAGAGGAGAGTCTAGAAAATATAATTAGAGACGGTTTTTAGTTAAGAAATGAAGATTTTATGAAGGTTTTTAGCTCAATAACGATGAGAAACAATTGAAGAACACTAAAAACAAATGAAGAACTATAAAAAAGTGATATTTAGATCTTAATTTGCTGATGAAAAATAAAAGTTTTAATTGATGAAGAGTGGTGTGTGAGCCGGGTAATTATAGGCAAAAAGAATGTCGGTTTGAAATTGTTGTTACGTAATTGACTCAGGTTTAATAATTATTTTACGGTAATCGATTAAATATAATTCGATATTAAGTTAATTACAATAAATATCTAGATATTATGATATTGTAATCAAAAGTAATGAAAATATCAAGCCCTATTAGAGGACTAAATGAGCCGTGTGGTATGGTGAGGAATCGGTCTGTTTTTGAGCGATTTGCGAAATCTTCGTTGACGGATCGATAAAGTAAATAAATATCTAGATATTATGATTTGTTTAATCAAAACAATTAGAATATCTAATGGTGAGTGGAAAACGATGACACGCGCGTGTGACTCATGCCAAAGTCGAGTTTTGAATTTGTTACGGGATTTACGATGAGTCGGGAATAGTTAAATGATGTTCGGTTAAAACCGTAAAAGTTATTCTTTAAAATTCCGAATAAATTCAAAATAATTATATTAAATTATGATAAATCTTAATAAATCTAAATAAAAATAAATCAAAAATATTATTTTTTTAAATAAAATTTCGGTCTTCAAACTTATGAGGCGATTCGGGAAAAAGTCAACGGAAGTCAAAGTTGACTGAAAAGCCGAGAAAAGTCAAAGATGACTTAAAAGTCAAGAAAAGTTTAGGACGACTTAAAAGTCAAGAAAAAGTCAATGACGACTTTAAAAAGTCAAGGAAAAGTCAAAGACGACTTAAAAGTCAAGAAAAGTCAAAGATGACTAAAAACGGTCTTTTCATGGAATCCCTCAAAAATTCCAAATACTAACGCGGAATTTCAAAATAAGACTCGGAACAAAAATTCCTATTTTAAAAACTTAAGTTCTACTGAAAAGTGTTAGTAAATATTTTTACTAGAAAAATTGGTATTTTTCGGGTTGTTACAATCACCCCTCCTTTTAAACAGTTTCGTCCTCGAAACTTAGAAGAAGGAACGTAACATATATGTAGGTCTATTTCAAAACTGTTAAAAATAGATTTGTAATAAAATACGAGGTCTTATTTACGGAACGGCAGGTTCTCGTCAGCATCAAGAATATCGATAGAAGGGACGTAATCTTCGAACGGTTAAATCGAACAGAAAGAGGAAAGAAAGAAGGAAATTTACCTCAAGCAAAGAGCTCGGGATATTTAGCTAATATTTTAGCTTCGGGTTCCCAAGTTTCTGCTTCGACGTTTCCACAACGCCAAAGGATACGAACTAAAGGTACCACCTTGTTTCGGAGTTGTTTGTTAGCCCTTTCAAGTATACGAATCGGCCTTTCTTCCAAAGCCAAATTAGGTTCCAAGTCCAACACTTCTTCTTGAATAATATGACTCGGATCACTGATATACTTCTTCAATTGCGAAACATGGAACACATCATGAACTTTGCTCAAGTTAGGAGGCAATTCCAGACGATAAGCAACAGGACCAACTCTTTGAAGCACACGAAACGGTCCAATATATTTAGGACTCAACTTTCCTTTCACTCCAAACCGTTTCACTCCCTTCATAGGTGACACTTTAAGAAATACTCGGTCTTCAACATCAAATTCAAGCGGTCGTCGACGAACATCGGCATAGGATTTCTGTCTATCTTGAGCGGCTTTCATTCGTTCACGAATGACTTGAACTTGATCGATCGTTTCCGTAACAATGTCGGGACTCAACATATGATCATCTTGTACTTGATCCCAACAAACAGGACTACGGCATTTCCTACCGTATAAAGCCTCATATGGTGACATCTTGATAGAAGCATGATAACTGTTGTTATAAGAAAATTCCACCAAAGGTAAACATTTCTCCCAAGAAGTATGAAAATCTAAAGCACAAGCACGAAGAAGATCTTCCAAAGTCTGGATCATCCTCTCGGTCTGACCATCAGTAGCGGCATGAAAAGCGGTGCTCATCAACAATTTACTACCCATGGCTTCTTGCAAAGCTGTCCAGAATCGGGAACTGAATCTCGGATCACGATCTGAAACTATACTTTTAGGTACTCCATGGTAGCGCACTATTTCATCCACATAAGCACGGGCTAAGACATCTATCCTCCAAGTTTCATTGATAGGCACGAATCTGGCACACTTGGTTAGACGGTCGACAATAACCCAGATGCCATTCTTTCCACTAGAAGTCCTAGGTAAAGCCATCACGAAGTCCATAGAAATAGACTCCCATTTCCACAAGGAATTTCCAAAGGTTGCAGCAAACCTCCGGGTCTTTGATGATCAATCTTCACCTTTTGACAAGTAAGACATCTACTAACATACTCCTTCACTTCAATCTTCATCCTAGGCCACCAAAATTGTGGTCTCAAATCTTTATACATTTTGTCACCGCCCGGATGAATAGAATAAGGAGAAAGGTGAGCTTCATCAAGTATTCTCTTCCTCAACTCGGTACTTCTCGGAACATACATTCGACCATGGTAACGAAGGTAGCCATCATTATCCACCACACAATCTTTGCTTGCCCAAGTGATAATTTTGCTCGAATGGCGATAAAAGTAGCATCCTCCGGTAAACAAGTACGAATCTCTCGATAAAAATCAGGTTCCGCGGTCAAAGCACCAAGATAATCAAATCCTTTCCCAACGAACTGTATCTGAAGCTTCTGAAACTCGGTTACCAGTTCATCGGGTAAAGTACCAAGAGCATTTAATGAATGACTAGTCTTTCTACTCAAAGCATCTGCCACGACATTTGCTTTTCCCTCGTGATAAATCAACTCAGCATCATAATCATTCACTAACTCCAACCATCTTCTCTGCCTCATGTTCAATTCCTTCTGAGTAAAAATGCACCTCAAGCTCTTATGATCGGTGTAAATTCGGCAATGAACTCCAATAAGATAATGTCTCCAAGTTTTCAAGGCATGTACTACAGCTGCTAACTCAAGATCATGAGTCGGATAATTCACTTCATGAACCCTGAGTTGTCGAGAAGCATAAGCAATAACCTTTCTATTCTGCATCAAGACACATCCCAAACCATGCTTTGAAGCATCACAATAAACATCATAATCGGCTTCATCATCTGGTAAAGTTAGAACCGGTGCGGTAGTCAATCTCTTCTTCAATTCTAAGAAGGCAATTTCACATTCATCAGTCCAAATATACTTTGCTTCCTTCTTTAGCAATTGAGTCATCGGTCTTGCTAATTTGGAGAAATCTTTCACAAACCGACGATAATAACCCGCTAAACCAAGGAAACTCCGTATCTCGGACACATTTTTCGGACTTTTCCAATCCACAACCGCCTCAATTTTAGCTGGATCGACCATAACACCGTCTTTGGAAATGACATGACCAAGGAAAGATACCTCGGGCAACCAGAATTCACATTTGGAGAACTTAGCATACCACTTTTGGCGTCGAAGAACGCTCAAAATGGTTCGAAGATGAATAGCATGTTCTTCCTTAGATTTTGAAAAGATCAGAATGTCATCAATGAATACCACCACACATTTATCAAGATACTCCCGGAAGGTACGATTCATCTGATCCATGAATATAGCTGGAGCGTTAGTCAAACCGAATGGCATCACATTGAATTCGAAATGACCATACCTCGAGCTGAAAGCAGTCTTCGGAATATCTGCTTCCCGAACGGGAATCTGATGATAACCCGATCTAAGATCAATTTTAGAGAAAGTAGAAGCACCCCGTAACTGGTCAAAAAGATCATTGATACGAGGAAGAGGATATTTGTTTTTGATTGTGACACGGTTCAACTCACGATAATCGATGCACATCCGCATAGAACCGTCTTTCTTCTTGACAAATAATACGGGAGCACCCCAAGGAGAAGCACTAGGCCTATAAAGCCTTTCTCAATTAAATCATCAAGTTGAATTCTCAACTCCTTCAATTCAGAAGGAGCCATACGATAAGGAGCTTTGGCAATTGGTCCAGTTCCAGGAACTAGATCAATGGAAAATTCAACATCCCTTTCAGGAGCAATCCCGGGTAATTCATCGGGAAATACATCGGGAAATTCCCGAACAATAGGAACATCCTTTAAAGAAGGAAGAGAAGAATCGGAAGTAGTCACTACACATAGAAATGCTTGATGACCCTTCTTTAAAACATTCAACATTTTCATAGCTGAGATTAACTTCACACTAGCTTGCTTTCTAACCCCTTGATAAGAAATACGAGCACCCAAAGGACTTTTAAGAATAATTTTCTGATCACGGCACTCGAATCGAGCATGATGAGTAGATAACCAATCCATGCCCAAAATAATATCGAACTCTTCAAGAGGAAAACGTAAAAGATTCGCCGGAAAAATAGATCCATTTATGGATATTGGAATGTCGGAATGAAGATAAGAACATGAAAATACTTCTCCGGATGGTAACGATATAGGAGTAGTTTCTCCTACTGAAGCTTTAAGCGGTAACTTATCGGATAGTCTCATGGAAATAAAAGATAAAGAAGCTCCCGTGTCAAATAAAATTAAACACGGTAAATCATAAATCGAGAACATACCCGTCACAATATCGGGTTGGGCATCCGCCTCAGCACGGCTCATAATAAAAATACGACCCTTAGGTCGCCCAGAAATAACCGGTGTAGAAACCGTCTTCTTCCTCTCGGGACATTCATTAAACCTGTGCCCCGGTTTTTGACAATTAAAACATACTATGGCTTGTTGAAGCAACCAACACCCGGATGAATAGGCCTCTTGCACCGAAAGCACATACGATCTTTAAGATCGTTGTTGTTGCTCGGAATAAAGGAACGGTTCCTTTGATTAGCTTGTCCACCCTGAAAGTTTCTCCTCTTGTTTGGAAAAGAGGGAGAAAAGGAAGGTCGAGAAGAAGGATATAAAGGTCTCTTGCCAAAGGCATTAGGAGCAACATAAGAAGCACGAGCTTCATCGGCAATCTCCCTGATAGAACTCTCCGCCCAGATGGCATCATTATAGATCGAGACAAAGGAAGTGGAACCTCTACTAATCTTCCCCTTTATCTGGGGAGAAAGCTTTCACAGATAAAAGAAAGCCTTGTCTTCCTCTACCCTAATAAGACGAGTGGCATAATGAGCCAACTCATTGAACCTGGTAGTAAACTCCTGAACAGAAAGAAGTCCTTGTTTCAAATCCATGAACTCCTTCAACTTTTGTTGTCTCAACTCATCGGGATAAAACCTCGCTTCCAAGAGCTCACGGAAACGAGTCCACCCGAAATTAGGCTCCAACTTCGCGGTAGGACCTGAAAGAGTCCACCACTGATCCGCTTCCTTCTCTAAGAAGTGAGAAGCTAGACGGACCTTGTCCTCTTCAAGGACATCGTAAAGAGAAAAACTATTCTCCATCTCTCGTAACCACACCGAAAGTTTAACGGGATCAACTTCGCCATCATAGGTTTTGGCTTGGCTCCTCGATAGCTGAGAAGCAACCCACGTATACCTCCCGTGTCTCTCCCGATCAGGAACAGGAGTAGGAATCGGATTAGCTTGCTGGTTTTGCAGATTTTGCTGGTTTTGGATAATTACGGTAAGAGCTGCTAAAATAGTGTTGTCAATCATCGGAGGCATCTTGCAAAATGAAAACACAGATTAGTACTTATCATTTAGCAAGAACAAAGAGACTACAACATAAATCCTAATCTACCCATCTTACCCTTCTATGCTCACGGGGTATTAGGTCTAAGTCAAGTTATAACAAGGGTACACAAAAGTGCGTAGGGAGCAACATAGCTTGATAACAACTGTGACACCCTCAATTTGTGGGAAAGAAAAAAAATTATTTAAATACATAAACGAAATATAATGATACATAACGAAGGTGTCATAACATAAAAAAGGTCATTACAAAACGGAAATACTATTATACAAAAGAAATCTACAAGACGGGAGACATATCTCCCGTATAAATACGGAAATAAAAGTGTGTACAATAATATACAAAATATGAACCGAATATAGGTCCAAGGTAAATACTTCGCTCGCTAGCTCGTCCATGTACCCCAAATATGCAACACCACCTGTTCGACCGCATTAAATATAAACACGGAAGCCACAGTCAGTGGGGAGTAACTCCGAGTTCTCCCAGCCACGAAAGGTCGAGTTTAATGAAACATGAAAAACATAAAAGCAATGTATATAGAAAATACAAAACCTTAACATATATGATATGGTTTTCATGTTATGAAACAGTTAACTAACATATAACCTATCATATGAAAGCTATCATGGGAATTCGATAATAAAATATAACTCGAGGTAGGGAAGCTGGTATGCTGGCTCAGCGGTTACCAAGTAACATGGCCCTGATACACTCAAACCCTAATCAACACGTAATCATGTGAATCAGTGAACAACCGTTAATCCAAACTCTATCAATCCTAGCCGGCTTGCATCTCACCTTCTAGAACTCATAGAATCATACATACATGAAAGACAAATACTTCTACAAACAGGCATAAGTTCTCAGGACAGTCAATAGTCGACTTCTGTAACTCGAGGCTATACCACAAGGTAGGAAAAAATCCTAGTCCTAGACTGATCAGTCTAGGACTAGGATGTTTTCCTACCTTGTGTATAGCCTCGAGTTACAGATGACTATTGACGGTTCTAAGAACTTATGCCTGTTTGTAGAAGTATTGGTCTTTCATGTTTGATGATTCTATGAATCTTAGAAGGTGAGATGCAAGCAGGCTAAGGTTGATAGAGTTTGGATTACCGGTTGTTAACTGATTCACATGATATTATGTTTGATTAGGGTTTGAGTGTATCATGGCCATGTTAACGGTAACCTCTGAGCTAGCATACCAGCTTCCCTACCTCGTGTTATAGATTCATAACAGTTTCACATGATAGCTTTCATATGCTAGGTTATATGTTAGTTATTTGTTCATAACATGAAAAGCATATCATATTTGTTAAGGTTTTGTATTTTCGATATACATTGCTTTTATGTTATTCATGTTTTATTAAACTCGACATTTCGTGGCTGGGAGAACTCGGAGTTACTCCCCACTGACTGTGGCTTTCGTGTTTATATTTAATGCGGTCGAACAGGTGGTGATGCATATTTTGGGGTACATGACGAGCTAGCGAGCGAAGTATTTACCTTGGACCTATATTCGGTTCTTAGATTGTATATTATTATACACTCTTTTATTTCCGTATTTATACGGGAGATATGTCTCCCGTTTTGGATATTTCTTTTGTATAATATTATTTCCTTTTTGTTGAACCTTTTTATTTAAGACACCTTCGTTATGTATTCTCCTCTTTTATTTAGTTAAATTATTTTTTTCTTTCCGCAAATTTGAGGGTGTCACATAGATGAACCCTGACTAACCGGCACATATCGTCCTCTACCAACTTGTACCACCTTCTTACCTGTTGGTTCAGCTACCTGGTTCTCTACAAAACACTCGTCATCGGGCTGCTCTGCCGCCTCCTCCGACTCAGATCCTGAACCGCCGTCAACATTACCATCATCAACGGCCCCTAACCTATAAAAAACTGACGGAAAAACAGTCTCGCTCAC
This sequence comes from Heliosperma pusillum, assembly GCA_022085475.1. Lineage (NCBI taxonomy): Eukaryota > Viridiplantae > Streptophyta > Magnoliopsida > Caryophyllales > Caryophyllaceae > Heliosperma > Heliosperma pusillum. The sequence continues at coordinate 18,674 of JAIUZE010000251.1, read as the reverse complement.
AGCAGGTGGGGGCGTAGGGGAAACGTCCATACCCTCTGACTGAGTAGGACGAAAGACAACTCCGGCTTGACGCACACCGGGTAAGCGCCGCTTAGATGCCGTCACTTTTCGGCCTTTCGTACGATCAGGGACCACCATAATGTTTTTTTCTTTATCCATCTGCATGTAAAATAATATAACATTATAGACAATCGACAAACAAACATAAACTCATTACAAAAACATTTGAAATAACGAAAATAAAAACCGATCATAAACATATAAACATATATGATAATAATCATTTTACACGAATATGATAATAATCATCGTCAACATTCAAAACCATCGTCAACATATAAACATATAAACCGATTATAATTTTACACGAATTAAATTACATATGATAATAATCATCGTCAACATTCAAAACCATCGAAAACAACGCAATAACGGTTAAACCAAGGCTGGTTGGACGTTGGTGCTAGTGACCAACGTCCAGCCCAGACGTGAAGGAGTTAGTATGCCCATATGTCCGTAATATTGTATAACTGATTAATTCTATGTGGCTACAATGTTCTGCTAGGAGCCGCTTGTAGTCTGAGTCCTAAATGAGTTGGGACTCGTGTAGTATTAGTCAGTCCTACAGGGTCACACACTAGATGAGTTTTGTGCAATATTATAATTAATATTGATTAATTATTAAAGGAATAAGAATAATATTTATTATTCTTATTATACTTTCCTTATCCTAGATGGTCTAGGATTCTCTTGAACTCCCTATATAAAGATATATAGAGGGAGATGTTTATGATGAGTTTTTTTCTAGAGAGAAGAAAATCTCAAGGGAAGTAAGAGGGAAAGAAATTGTCCATAAAGTTTGTACTAGCATACACACTTATATTGTGTGGATACCGGTAGAGGCGCAACACTTGGGGCGTTATTGTGAGACGGTCTCACCGATTATATTATTATTCAAGAAGCTGCGATTTGGGTTTTATTATACTTCTTTTTATTAGCATATTATTGGAATTCTTCCGCATCCAAGTAAGTTTGCTAATTACCCTTTTGTTTAATCTTAATACTTAACATGCATGAGATCTTGGGAATTCTGTCATGTCAAATCTGTAGAAAATCGTTACAGAACCCTTCAGTGGTATCAGAGCGAACATGTATTGTTAAGTATTAGATTAAAAGGTTGCACCTTTAGATATAATTGTTGTATCTTTGTATTTATTCTTGAGTTTTCAGATTGGAGTTTTGAATTGAATTAGTTCAATTGTATACAATTGTTGTATGTTGTTAAATATTAAATTTAGGGTTGTATCATGTTAGATGTTGTATTGTATTGTAATATTTGATATTATGATGAATTCCTTTAATTTGATTAGAAGGAACCCTAATTTAATTGATTTAAGAAAACCCCTAATTTATTGTTGGAAACCTAATTTTAAGATTGTCTTAAAATCCCAATTTGATTGGATCTAATTAGATTAGATATGTAACAAACCCTAATTTGATTAGGTGATTAAATTGTTTAATTACGTGTGTAATGCTCTAATTTGATTAAAGCAAAAATTTCTGTTCACGCGGTACTGTTCACAGTTACTATTCACGCGCGTTTCGGTAAGTTACTGTTCATCAGTTTTGATTGTCGGATTTTGGCTTAAAAATAGTGTTTTTCGAGTGTAAACGGCGTTCTAAACAAGACTGCATAACAGAGTCGACGTTTTTAAGCCAAATTCTGACGTCTTGTTAGACTTTCAGGTGCTTTTTAATTTAAAATTATGATTTTTGTTTTTTCATAATTGGTTTTGTGATTTAATCAATTTGATTGATTGATTCATTGTTACAATGGTTGTATTAATTTAATTTTGAATTTTATTAGTTTTATACATAGTATGATATGATCATGATACCTATGTTATTACGTTTTTGCATAAGATGTTCAAAAACTACAATTTTGAATTGTTGGCGATTATGAATCGTTTTTGGAGTTCTTAACATGACTTGTTCTAATTTACAATTGCTTGTATATTACATTTGTGTAATGTGATGTTTAAGAATTAATTAAAGCTTTGTGTGTAAATTAGAATGGCTAGGTTCCCTTATACCTTTTTCCAGTAAGAGAACTAGCGCCATGCTTAGGACTTTTGTCATGTTTGACTCCACCTTCCCTAAATTAAAATATTAAGTAATGTCCTTCCAAATTAACGACTGTAAAACTTATATCGTTGGAATTATTGTCTGCCAAAGTAGAGTACTCCTTCTATGTAAGTTGAGCAGGTGGGTAACAGTTATCCACACGTGAGATTTGGTACACTTAACAAAGTTATCAAAACAGTTTTGGACTTTGGGGCAAATAGTCATGTCACATAAGATGTTACATGACGACTAGGAGTCGCATTTGATGCGATTGACATTTGATGGCTACCTTGATATGTGTAATTTGGGCGATGAGCCAAAGCTCACTCACGTTATATATGATTAGGGATCCTAGAATACTATGCACATATGAGGGTTATGTGTGTAGTAATTTTATCTTAAAATTGTTTAAGAATGACGTGCAAATTGTGTGTCTTAAATCGGTTAAGATAATCACAGTTTATTAATATATTGATTTAGTTTTGCATATGTTGATAGTTGTAATTTGTCAATGTTGTCATGTTTTTCAAATGCGTTTGAATCGTTCAAATTCATGGATTGGTTTCTTTGAGAATTGTTCTCAATCATGCAAAGTGAGGTTTATCTTCAAAAGAGAATTTCTAGCAAACCATATTCAATGCTAATGTATAGTTTAGACTATATTGTGAAAGTCATAAAGATGACAGTTCGTACCATATATGTCGATTGTCTAAAATAATGGAATTGTTCCCGCTTAGTGAGAAAAATATGTGAGATGATCCAGTTACTTCATTCGTCATTATTATGACATAATTATATTGATAATTTTTGAGTAATTGGATATCCTTATTATCAAAGGTTGATGACTGAAATTGTTTCAGTTATATCTTAAGTTACAGTCAGTTCGATATGAATTGAGCACGTAAATTAAGCAAATTTCTCATTTAGTAACATAAGATGTTGAAGACAATCGAGTCTTGTATCAAGAAGATTCATAAACTAATGTTCTTTGAGTTCATTAGCAAAGAGGCTTTCAGATATGAGCTTAGACATTGATAATGGTAAAGGGAAGGACAATCGTTGTCAAGTCCTACCTTACAATCAATGTCTATAGGTATGAAAATCGTTTAGTAATTACCGTCATTAATGTAATGACAAATAGCATTGGAAAGGTAGCTCATAGAAGTGTCTCGAAGATCTGCGAAAGTTATTGAAGTATGACTTCAAACTGGAATTGTATGTTATAGAAGTAAAAGTTACTAAGAATATTCTACTATAAGGTATAAGATAGCAAAGATGGTATTTACATTATGATGTAATGACCTGTGATAGTTGAGACATGGTAAGGAATATGATAACTCTACGTGTATAATGAACAAATGTTGTTGCATTTTGCGTAAAATTTATTTATTTGAATGTTATTTTGTTCAAAACTAGATTTGAATAAAAGTTATTCATACAATGTCATTAGTAGAATGTTAATTCTTTTCATGTTTAAACATAAATTGAATTAATATTTTATAAAGAACAAATGTTGTTCTTTTTCTGGTTAAGACAATTTTAGCTTTGTTCAATCTAATCTATAACATGTAATGCAAAGGATTCAAGTCTTATGACCCAAGTTTTACACGCTTACAACAATGTCTTTTGAGCCATGAAACGAGAAACACGTGTAGAAGTTCCATGATGATGGATTTCTAGGCCTTATTGATTTGGATCAATTAAGGCAAGTGTAGTTTGTTTATATGCTAAAAGGATTTAAGGTGCTCGAACTAGTTGTAGTAAGAGGGCGACCAACTAGTTTGATCACACATATTCAGATATGTGTGGATTGAATAAGTCATGTTGCTAAGGTATGAGATTATAATACTTCAATGTAATTACTATTTTCAGTAATTATGCAAATGATCATATGATGAACATAAAGTCTGATTGTTTTAAAAGTTTGAAATAGAATCAGATTGAAGTAAGAGATCAACTTAGGAAGTCGATCAACAATATTGTTCGATTTGATCGAAATGGGAGGCTTGAATCAAGTGTATATGACCATCATAATAGGTATGAAATTATTTCACTACTAGTCTTAAAGAGACGGTGTAAGTTTCACTATAAGAATATAAGAGAAAATTTGTTTTCTTTAAAGGACATCACAAGCTAAGTTAGTTTGAGGTCTTTTGGGAATGTCCCTAAGACATAACCATGCGGGTTAGCCCCAAATGGGAAATATCATACTATTTATATTTGATGATGACCGTTTTCTTAATATTTGTGAAATGTTATGTCTTATAAGAGAATAAGAACTTTATTTTGATATGGTTCTATCTATGATGAGTCACGCAGATCTCGTTATTTTCGGAGTTATGCGCTCTAAAGTATCTTGGTACACAATTTTGAAATTGTTTCTATCTAGGTCAATGAAAATATATTACATATAAGATATGTGCTTGGAATGGTTCCTATAATATTTTATTGATATTTGAGACTTTTTAAATGTTAAGAAAACAGTTTTCTGAAATTTAGTCTCGAATTTCTTATATATACTTTACGGGGTATTCTAAGATAGAATATCAAATCTGCCATTCATTCCATTACAAAGTGTTTGTCACTTGGAATGATTCTTTAATGAGAATTGTGTCTCTAAAGAAATATTGGGAGTAGAATAATCTTGGAAAGGTAAAAAATCGCATGATTCTTCTTCAAATGTTGAAGGAGATAGGTAAAATCCATGAAGATTCATGGATGTATCACTTGTGATTAAGCCCCGCATAAGTTTGACTTTTAAAGGAAGCAATGATAGGCTCCAACTCTAAAAGCGTAAAATGGCTTGAGGCCATGAATCCAAAATGGTTTCATGTATCATTACAAAGTATGGACTTTGATTGATACACCCGGTGGTATCACAACCATATAGTGTTTGGATTCTCCTAGCAAATATCATTATTCATGAGATGAATTTGACAGGATGCGTACGTGAATAATATAGTTTTCCTTAAATGGAAATATGCAATAAGTTGTGTAAGACACATCTTAATATTCATGTAATTATAGTGCGCTAGGTAATTGAGAAAGTTTTAAAGGTTTATTTATAGACCGAAACAAGTATCTAAAAGTTGGAATCTTCGATCTCAACAAAGTAATTCAAAATGGTTTTGATTTCTTTGAGATGATGATAGTATTGTGTGCACAAGGAAACTAGTGAGAGTAAACTCTCTCTTATGATTGGTATGTAGTTGACATACGTTTTCAAGAAACGACATTTTGTTGTCTCGTGGAGACTTATTAGCAAAGATGTTGTTTATTATGCGCTCGTATGACGAGTAGAATACCGATCTAGTCCTTGTGACTGTTATGAATAACATGTGAAAATATTCATATTACAGAACCAAGAAAGTGTTCTTCTTGTGATGAAGTAATCATTGTAAGCGTGTTACATTGATATCAACTTCGAATAGACAAGTATGGTTCCCAATTGTAATCTGGACACATTTTGTTTATATGAAAAGTAATTGTATGCTGAAATGGTTTCAAGCACGTTGCTATGACTAATCTTACAACAAAAATGAGTACTTTTTTGCTTATGAAGCATCAAATAGAGTGCTTGGTTTGAAAAATCAAACATATACACACTATATACTTTGTTGCTTATGAAGAAACAAAGAGTACATTTGATTTATGAATCAAATGCGTGTTATTGAGTTTACTTTATTTAGATAAGGTAAAATAAACATATGCAAGATAATGACCGATGCAATGGTTGCATGTCCCGTACAAAACCTATTTCGCGGCTATAGTATGAAAAGTCATAATACTGCGATTTGTATAAGACGCATTAGCGAGTGGTCTTAATACTACCGAGAGGTCTTCATTTCAGTGGGAGGTTATGTTCGACATGATTGATACGTTTGTTTGACATGTTTCTTTTATATGATAAAAGAATTGATTTTGCATTTAATTATGGTATAATTGAATGTTTGTCCCAAAATAGTATACATTGTTTAAACATATTACCAAGTGCGTGACTTGGTTATGGAACTCTGTTTTATAAGATAATGTATTTATATAAGTCTCTAATCATGGCATAGTGAAAGGGACACTTATTCCTTATAATGATTAGTATGTGAGTTGGTTGATGACTATGTTCCGTAAGTCATTGATATTGCGATATCAAACCAGGCACATTGATACATGTTAGGAATATGTATTAGACGGACCCGTCAAAGAACTTTGTTAAGCTTTCGCTTAGTGTCAACAAAGTTTCTTTCACCGTAATTGGTAGTCTTTAGACCTGAGTCTTTTACTATTCTGTACATGTGAAGTGTTAGTTTTGACATCACCAAACGTCAACCGTGACTGGTGGCTATAAAGGTGATGGTTGGACTTGTCATGGAACATCTGATAGGATGTGGTTAGACAAGATGGGATTTGCTCCTTCTTTGTGAAAGAAGTTTATCATCTTCGGCCTCTCGAAGAGTGTGAATTGTATCAGTGCATGGCCATGCCCAGACGAGGTAAAAGTCAGTCGTCTGTTGTAACAATTCAGCTCAGAAATTCGAGAAAAGAGATTGAGATTTATAGGGATGATACTTCGCCTACCCTATTCTCATCTGAAGAGATAGAAGCAAAGCGATTATGGTGCCTTATAGGACATAAGTGCAAGTGGGAGACTGAAGGAGTTAGTATGCCCATATGTCCGTAATATTGTATAACTGATTAATTTTATGTGGCTACGATGTTCTGCTAGGAGCCGCTTGTAGTCTGAGTCCTAAATGAGTTGGGACTCGGGTAGTATTAGTCAGTCCTACAGGGTCACACACTAGATGAGTTTTGGGCAATATTATAATTAATATTGATTAATTATTAAAGGAATAAGAATAATATTTATTATTCTTATTATACTTTCCTTATCCTAGATGGTCTAGGATTCTCTTGAACTCCCTATATAAAGATATATAGAGGGAGGTGTTTATGATGAGTTTTTTCTAGAGAGAAGAAAATCTCAAGGGAAGTAAGAGGGAAAGAAATTGCCCATAAAGTTTGTACTAGCATACACACTTATATTGTGTGGATACCGGTACAGGCGCAACACTTAGGGCGCTATTGTGAGACGGTCTCACCGATTATATTATTATTCAAGAAGCTGCGATTTGGGTTTTATTATACTTCTTTTTATTAGCATATTATTGGAATTCTTCCGCATCCAAGTAAGTTTGCTAATTACCCTTTTGTTTAATCTTAATACTTAACATGCATGAGATCTTGGGAATTCTGTCATGTCAAATCTGTAGAAAATCGTTACAGAACCCTTCAAGACGTTGGTCATCAAGACCAACGTCCAGGCTGGACTTTGGTCACTAGCACCAACGTCTGGGCTGGACGTTGGTGTTGATGACCAACGTCTGGGCTGGTGATGATCGGTTCGTCGTCAAAACAAACATCAAAAATAACCCAATAAAAGTAGTATAAAGGGGTCGAAATCCACGAGGATGGTGGGGTCAACTACTAGTTCGATTGAATCCTATTCTAGCCTAAAATATGACGGATTGGAAAGTTAACAAAAAACTAGGAAGAACAAGTAATTGCTAAGTAATAAAGATGAAAACAATTAAGGGAAAGACTAGGGTGAAGGGTTCACCTTAGGGGGATTAATGGGTTAGTCGGGTAACTAGCAAAAGGGGTAAATAATTCGAGTAAAATCGATTGCTAATGTCTCAACAATCGATAATCATCAACAAGGCCATCGCATTTGTCTCAAATCACCCATATAAACACTTAGTCTAATCGTCTCTACCACCGTCGCTTAAGAGAAAATCAAACCATGCTTGATAAAATGGCAACTCTCGTTCACACATTTCATCAAACACTTGGTGTTCATATGGGCAATACCCAAATCATTTACCACAAACTTACTAATTAACCAACCTAATACCCCACATGATCCACCCTTAGGCTCCCCCTAAACCCTAGAGGATAATCTACTCACACATGGCAAAGGGAATCAAAGCACTAAAGGGAAGGGGGAGTTCAATCAACATTATGCTATGAGAAGAATAAAGATAACAATCAAAAGATGAACTATAAACTAGAAATGGAAATTAATTGCATAAACAATAAAAAAGGATGAGAAATTTAATACCAAACAAAACTTATATTGATGAATATGGGGGAATGTCTTCACCCAAGTCTTCAATACAAACCCCAAAAATGAAATGAAAGACTAGATTCAACAACTTGAAATGAGAAACTAAACTAGATTAGGGAAATATTAGGAGAGTAATTAGGGATTAATTTAGGTTACAAATTTCTAGGGTTTTGTGCTAAGAGGAATGTAAAAGACTCCTTACAAAATAATAGGGGGGGGGGGGGTATATATAGGTCTATCGAAATTAAGGAAGAAATTAGAAGAAGAGGCGGATTTTGCGATGTTGCGTTCCCGGCCGGTCGACCGGCCGCCGGGCCTCTGACCGGCCTGGAGCACATCAGTGACTTCAGGAACTCCGTCTTCAAAATCCTCAAAATTTCACTAAGTATGGAAAATTGGGGGTCTGGGCCGGTCGACCGGCCGCCGGTCCCCCACCGGCCTGGAGCACCATTTGACTCTCTATGGCTTTCTGATGTAGGTGTAGGCCGGGTAGTCGACCGGCCGCCGGTAGGCCGGCCGGCGCTACCTGGGCCTTTTCTTCACTTTTTCAGCTTCTTTCATTTGTAGAGTGGTGGTCTGGGCCGGTGGGCCGGCCGCCGGTCTGGGGACCGGCCTGGGCCACTTGATGACTCAATTCTTCACTTCTTCATCTCATCTTCGAATCCCGACTCATGCAAGACCCTATTGCTCCGATTTCTTCATTTCCGCCTTAATTCCTACAAATTAAGACCGATAATCATAGCACGGGAAAACGGGAAGCAGAATGCAATCAAGGGCACGCAAATCCGTGTAAACGGACCAAAATGGGGACGAAAATGAGGGAAAAACGTGACTAATTAAATGCTTATCAGCTGGACGTTGGTCACTAGCACCAACGTCTACCCTGGACGTTGGTCATCAACACCAACGTCCAGCCCAGACGTTGGTGCTAGTGACCAACGTCCAGCCTGGACGTTGGTCTTGATGACCAACGTCCAATTTCTCGTCTTTTTTCAACACCACCAACAAAAACCGTCTTCCAACAACATAAATCAATAAACCTCTTTCAATACTTCCACAAATTTCTCCATAACACATTTCCAACATTCAAAATCAAATCAAAAACCGTCTTCAACAACATAAATCTAAAAGCCAAATTCAACAACTATAATCCAAAATTTGAATCATAAAAGCAAACCACAACACAAATTCAAATCAATTAAACATATACATAAACAAATTCAAAAGATTTAAACATATTAACAACCAAATTCAAATCAATTAAACAAATTTGAATCTAAAAACAAATTCAAAAGACTTACTTATGAAAAACTTGGTGGTGGTGGCGGGAGGGCGACGGCCGATGGTGGCTGTGGTGGTCAGGGAGGCAGTGGTGGTGGGGTCGGGCGGTGGGGACAGGCGGTGGGGTCGGGCGGGATGAGAGGGAGAGTTTAGGGAAAGAGAGAAAATGAATTTAGTGAGAAAATGAGTAAAAGGGTAGTTACGTCTTTTTTATGAAAAACGTCGACGATGTTTTATAAAACGTCGACGATGTTTCGTAACCCGGTATTTTTTCCCATAAAATTGAACGTGATATCAAAATAGCTAAAATAAAAGTTTATCTAAAGAGATCAGTTAGAAAGTTTGTATATGGCAGTAGATTAGGAATATAACACTATTTTTCAAAAAGATTTTTTTTTAATTTAAATTTAAAAATTTATTTAAAGAAAAGATTTTTTTTTAATTTAAATTTAAAAATTTATTTAAAGAGTTTCTATAAAGGTGGAGTCAATCACGTGCCTTGAAAAAAGCCTCTTTTATATATATACTAGATTTAATGCCCGTGCGATGCACGAGCCTATTTGTAGTGCTCTATAATATAAGTAAATGATAAAGTGGTCGTGAAGGACTGATAACGTCTTGATCAACTAATTTTAAAGTTTATCCCATTTATATTATGTTCTAGGTAATTTAGGGGATGTGACATCGTTAGGGTCTCATACTAACTCGATCTGATGTTCCTAAAATATTATGCTCCCATAAATATTTTAATATTTTCCAGTTCTAAAGTACACAACGATACTGAGGAATACATGTGAATAATAACTTTTCATCAATTGAAAAAGTAACTCTATATTTTATACGTTGAACCATTTGTTAGTCACAAAATAATGATAAACAACGTTTGAAAATGGCAATTAAAGTAGAACTTTACTTTGACTCTATTTCCACTTCTCAGAACACATTCTTTGGTAGAGTATCCCTACTCGTGATAAGTTTGATACTCCAATTGAGGTAAAGCATTGTTACTAATTTATACATGTGTGTAGACTTCTAATTTAGAGTAACTAGTCGTTGCCCCGCGCGCGTTGCGCGCGGAACCCTGATTTTGTGTAAACGTTGCTACTATAAATTGTGTTCTTTTTTGGCGTACCATTTATCATCACGTTGTCATTCTATCATTAATAATGTTTAAATTTTTTTCCTTGCTGATACAATAGTACGCTACATCTGTGTCTACTACGTCCAAACTCGTAAAAACAATAAGAGGTTAGTTAGGATATACGTGTTTTGTTTTTCCTTGTATTCTTATATTGAAATATTAAAAAAACTATTACAATAATATTTAAGTTCGAGGTAAGTTTAAACAAACACCTTTCTGATATAAATCAGCCTAACACTTTTCGCCGATGATAGTAGATACTAAACGTCTTATGAAACGATACACTGAATTTGGACATCAATTCAATCATTATCGTCCTCATACTTCTCGAACTTTGTCCCTCTGTTTTCCCTTCATTCTTTCCTTTTCACCCCTCTCCTCCTCCTTCTCCTTCATGATCCCCCCCCCCCCTTCCACCTTCTCTTACGTCTTCTCGTTCCCCCAATTAAGCCCATCTCTTCGAAATTGCCTCATCCATCTCATCTCGACACACTCACAACCCCACCCATTTTCCCTCTCCCCCTCATATATTGTCATTTGTTCCCATTGCCTCCCCTTCTTCTTTTCACCACATTTATTTCTCAGCTCCATTTTCTTTTTCCACTCCCACATCCTTGTTCTCTTTATCTCCTTCCCATATGGATTTCATTTCCCTTGGCCAATGTCACATTCTAACTCTTCTGTATCCTTCTTACCTTCCTATTTCTCGCCACCTCTTTCTCATTCTTCTCGTTCTACCTTCCCCCCTTTTACCATGCCGTCACCGAACTCGTCCTCCTCCTTGTCCTCTTTTCCTTTGCCCTTCACCTCCTCATTTTCATCATTTCTCATCCATCTCCGATCCTTCTTCACACCCTTATTTCCTCTCCCACCTATCTCGCCTACCCTTTGTTCTCCTGCTCCTATAGGAATCCTTGGCCTCTTCCCCTCCTCCTCCTTTTCTATTTCCCATACACTTCTGTTTCTTTGTCCTCTTTTCTTATACATGTCCTAATTTTCCCGAATTAGCATCAATACATCATCAATTTTCAAACCATGTTCCTTGTAAAATTTATCACAAACATACTTCATATACATCTTTACTTTCGCACATGACGCTTTGACATACCAAAAACTATGTTTTTCGTTTTTTAACATAACATATTTTTGTTGATTCAGTTTGCGCATTAAAAATAAAAAACCCTTGTGTGAATAGTCCTATATAAGCAAGAATCAACGACAAGTACACTAAAAATCCAAACAAATTTGACATAAAGACGTTTTCCTCCCCTCTCAATCTCTTATGCTCTCGATCCCTCTCCCCTTTTCTTCTCACTATTCTAGTGTCTTCCTTTATTTCAATATGAACAAAAATAATGAAAGAGTCTATCACATTCCTCTCCTAATATAAGCAAAACCAACCACAAACTTTTGTCAGTTTTCCCTCTGTTTTGCTTCTTCACCCTTCATTGCCCCAACCATTTGTTTACATTTCTTTTCTTTTTTATTGGATTTTTAATTAAGGGTTTTTCTGATTTGTATCATAAAGATACATGTTAATTTCTTGTCGTTTTTAATTAAGGGTCTTGAATCTTTCAAACCCAAACCTGACCAAATTAAATTTCTTGCCCCGTTCGTGTCGATCCACTTACATGATTGGGTCATCAACCTCAACTATAAACGGTTATTTTCGTCAAAGTATGTGTCGTGTTTTCATGTCATGTCTAGTCTTGGACAGTGTAAATAAATATTTATGTAGGATCAAGAAAAACTAAGATTATTTTATTAAATGTCATTCATGTCGGATTCGTGTTTTGATAGGTCAACCCGAACTTGACCCAATTAAGCCTCGTGTCGTGGTTATGTCGACCCACTTACATAAATGATTTATTAAACATCAATCCAAACCTGTTAATTACGTGTCGGGTTCGTGTTCCGCTTTTGGGGCGTGTTGTTTGCCGGCGATAAATATGATAGCGGGAGTATAAATTTTGCATATACAAGAAAATAATGTTTGGAATAATTCTTTGGCTTGATTTTCTAGAGTGAGGTAGACTCTACGTAACCTACGCTTAATTACCCAAGTCCATTCATATGGGTTAATTTTAGTGGGTATGACAAGTTTTCGAATTTTTCTTAAAGACGGTCTTATAATGAAGTAGCGTCATTCTCATTGATCTTCATAAATCTTATCAAACAATCTCCCACAATGTAAATGTCAAACTATATATCGTGTAGCATTTACATTTTTAATTTTTGCTCCTCTATTGAAAATCTTAAAATTTGTAAAACAATTTCTAACAGGTTTGAAAGAACGCTAACAAAATACTTTCGTTGAGAATGTAAATTGGTACATTTTTTAATGAAAAGATTAAATTAAGAGGTAGATAACAGCTCCCTTATGGTTTGAACACTTTGATAACACGGATTAGTTTCTTATACTATTTTCTATTGACTAAGTTTTAATTCTTGATTTTTCAACTCCGCTGCGTTTTTTATCTCATACATGTGCTACAGTTGCTTTGGAGAAATGTCATTTATTTTTGGATCTTCATCGTCTACAAAGCCTTCACTTCCACTTTATATACTTACTGCATTAAACAGCAGAAAGAAGCAGAAAGAATGACAGTAAGCGACCTACACACACGCAAACCCGAACCTATACAAATTTAATCTTATAATCCCACAAACATACTGAAATGCAATGCAAATACAACCAGATCCTTGAGAGAAAAGATACAACAATAACCAGATTAAACAATAGTGAATTAATGCAGTACCAAAGACGTGGATCGGTACCACAAAATAGCCAGATACAACACATAACTCCCCTATCACCAAGCTCCTGAAAATATAAAAGTAACAACTAAGGGTTTCCTACATGTTCGTATAATATTTTGCATTTCTATTATAAATTTCCCTAACTATTTCTTTGGTTGCAAAGCTAATAAGGAGGTCACATTATGTTAAACTTGTCCATTTTTGGAAACGTTGCCAGGTAGCATTGTTGTTCTCAACTCAACAAGAGATGTGTTTGATCTTACATACAATCAAGTGATCAACTATACACAAGTTTCTTGATGTCAGAATGTATAAATAAGAATACCAAATAAAAAAGCTGGGAAATTGATACCTTAGCTCCTATTCATGCAGTATTATGTGATAGCATAGCAAATGGTTGACCTATTTACGAATAAACCAAATAGAGAATTAGAAAGACTTACATTGAAGCAGCTGTAGTGGCAACACTAAAAAAACATGGGTTATGAAGATGGGATAATAGTGAAATACAGAACAAGTTATTGAATTAAATCGTATAAAAAGATAAGAGGTACAAAAATCAGAACCGAGAGGTATGAGCAAAAGACGGGACACTAATTTCAAGTACCGCTTGCAAAGATTCAAATTGAGATATTTGAGTATGGTCTAGCCGAGAGTTTTTCTTTAGAAAGTAAATATTCCCTTCAATAAATAGCTTGAAGTGTAACTATAAGAAAGTATATAGCAAAGTTTAGAAGAAATCGGCAGCTTTCTACAACTATATTCAGTCTCTTATGAAAGTGTCTCATGTATGTTTTTTTGTGAAACTAAAAATGGAAAAAGACCTGCTCTCCCCCCTTAACTTTCTCTGGATCAAAACTAAAGTTCAAGGGGGGCACTATTTATCACATGATTATAGGCATCAGTGAGGGTAAAAACCCGCTTAAATGAAAAGGGTAACTCTAAGATGGGCTAATTTAAAGAATGTATTTTTTCATATTGACCCGCAGTAGAGTACAACTAAACAGCAGAGCTACTTTACGATAGAAAGAAAGTATTACATGGCTTGTCTGAATGACACAAAGAAAGTAGCCCTTGGGAAATTTCTTGCAACCGTTGATGGTTGAAATAGAATAAGCGCTAAATAAACGGGAGAAGTAGCAACTGGAAACTGGGAATAAGTTCAACCCACAGCTCACAGAAACAAACAATACCAATATGTAAATTTTTGGGTGTGAAGGTATTAAGATCAAAACATCACCGATACATAAATGATCTACTTTCGCACCAAAGGGTCGCACGGGCCTGCCTAATCAACCAGCCTCGGAACCAAGTGGGTAGCTTCCATATGAATAGATTGTACAATTAAAAATGCTAAAACGATTTGGAACACAATTGAAGCTCAAGAAAGACAAAAACAAGAATTAGCACGGCAACTCTCAGCACGAGACAAAATTTGGATAGCCAAACACGTGAGACTACAAAATAATAAAATAAATAGGAAGAAAATATAAGAACCAGCGAGGGTTTTTTCTAATCGACCCAATTTAATTGAGGAAAAAGGAGAAAGTGGAGGATAAATTAGCTGAACAAGATCATCAACATCAGCTGCCAGGTCTAAACCCGTGGAAAAAAGGCACCAACAAAACCCTTTTTTCCATTAAATCATCAAAATAAATAAAACAAGATCAAGAGAAAACATACACTAATAGAAGATGGAGATCTGGTCTTCGAAACATTTAAAGTCTACCCTTGGTTGTCTGATTTCCATTATCCGTAACTGCAAGCACATTAACAAAAATCTCAATAATAAGAATCTACTGGAAGACAAATATAAGCACAAATTGCCTACTCACTTTTTCAATTGCATCAAAATTACAGATATAAGCAAAACTAATCAAGCTTCTTTAAAAGTACTTTAAAAACATAGCGATAAAAGAGGGAGATCTAATTGTCTTAAGTAGTTAAGCCTAAGACAATCTCAAATGAGATCTTGTGATTACAAATGACTACCCATGTTTTCCAAACCATCCACCAAAATTTCCAATTTAACAATCTTGCATTTCAATTTATGTCAAAAGGGATCAGTCAAGTTTTCCAAACCCTTTTCTTTAACAAAACATCAAACTGATCAGTCAAGTACTCAAGTTACCAATTATACAGCTGAGTACATATCTACTTGCTCACCTTTACACTGCCATATGCAAGTCAACAAACATATCACCCTGTCATGAGAACTACGACTCTTAAATAAAATCAAGGGCATAACAGAATGAAAGATACCCCAACCATGGTGAAAATATCAAAAGCGTTAGAATCATACCAGAAAAAAGACTATGTAAGGTGCATAACAGTACAAAAAAATGTGGATCAGAAAACTCAGAAGAACAATATAAATTAACCCACCAAGAAAGGCAGAACACAAAATGAGACAGAATTAAAAAAATGATCAGATTATCATACAACCATATTGTCAAACCCCAGGTAGCAAAACCACCGAACAAAGGAGAAGCAGTGCATCGAGGGATCCAAATTTAGCAGATGAATAAATTGAACAAGACCAGGAAAAGCAGATCATGGTTAACTACCCTAAACCAAAAAAGATACAAAGTTTCTCATAAGAAATTAACCTTTTCAACATATACTCATGTATAAATCACTATAAAAAATTCAGCGGTAATCAAAACAACAATAATCTAGATAAACAGTTTTCAATCTACAAATTTCCGGAATACATAGCATTAAAACAATAAACACCAATTAAGGCATAATCCCAAGGCCGAAGCTTACATAAGACCAATTTCCAGTAAAGTTCGAGTATTTAATTTATTCATAAGTCATATTAAAATTAAGCTCGACATGATCCGATGCCTTGAATGCCAAAACTTCTATTGGGGATTAACGGAATCACCCAAGAAGTAGCGTACCCAAATATAATGAACACTTTATTTCGAGTATCTACTTCAAAAGCAACATGAATTGATTTCTTTATCCTACCATTTTTTTCATTAAAGCTTAACATGAATTGATTTCTTTAACCTACAAATTTCAGTAATAGCATTAAGAGAACAAATATTGGACCTCAGTAGAGTTAACATCACAACCCTACAGATTAAAGCCAACCACGACGAGAATTTCGGCCCTACCCGAATAGAAGGCTTCGATCTCCTTAAAGAGAACTGTCACAACAACCCCTTTCCAGGCGACATAGTTTGAGCTAGATATGGCACTGCAAAAACGCATGACCGTTCAGCAAGTCTGAAAAAACGACAGTAGCAGGCGAACTACATCTCACATTCCCACGCAAACATTCCCACCCAAACAAAGAATTTAAGCAAGAGTCCCAAAAGCACTTTAGGAAAAATCCGCGATCTACGTCCCACTGTCCATGCCTCCCTCTTTCCCTAGCCCGTTCTGTCTCCCCGTTCCCTTCCTTTCGCCACTCCCACCCATCTATTCCTCCCCCTCCATCCCTGTAAATCTGAACAAAACCAAGCACATACACTCTCCCTCCCTCCCTCTCTCCCATCCTTCCACCCCCTGCTCCTCTCCCTCTCATACCCTATCTCTCCATCTGAACAAAATTAAGCAAAGACTACCTCTCCCTCTGTTCCCCCTCTCCCAGGCTATTTCTCCCCGCTCCATTCCCTCACTCCAGTATGTTTAAATCAAACCCGAATACCCTAACAAAAAAAGTGTCCTTGTCACAATCTCCATAATAACTCCTTAGCTTGTTAAAGTAAGAGGCACCAGACAATGAGACAAGTAGAAGTTCTTATACGCCCTCGTCCCTAAAAGCCCGTAAATATCCTCCATCAAACATCACTTATCATCCTGTATGTCAAAAAATCAAACTAACAAAACCTCGCTCAAAAGGAATAATAGAACATCACTCAACGGCCCAGTTGTCCAAAAAGTAACCAAGTTTCAAATTTGATCAAAACTCTCATCTCAAAATCCAATTCAAACTATTATAGAAGTGACATCACCCCAACAAAAAACAATAAAAAAGGGGTATATTTGACCTAAATTGTCAATGTATGCATAAGCTTCTATCTCCTCATCACGGATAGTCATGAATGAACCCCCGCTCTTGTGCCAGACATACAACAAACAAACCGGAAAATGACTTAAATTGGATAATCTAGAAAACAAACGCTAAACTGTAGCTGGGAAAATGGAATTTTACTACCAAGCAAAAACAACACTCACAATTAACGATCTAACCTACAATTACTACTAACAACCAAAGTTAATCAACATATTACTTAAATCCTCAAACAACAACCATATCCAAAAACCCCAAATGACCAGGCACAGTAAAACTAATGAAGAAACAATTGAATTTAATGTTAGCTAAAATACCGAACTTCAAGGAGAATACAAATAAAACAAAGATATGCACACTAAAGATTAGATTAGTAAACATGAATATAGCTCTTAGTAAAATAAGGGTAATCTATGGCCGGGAAAATGGAATTGTTTAACAAACGCTGCAAAAATTGGTCTCATAGATGATGAAGATGAGAGAGATTGTAGCAATATCAGTGCTTGCTTTTGTTTGTTTAGGCATGTAAAATTGTTGTCAAAGATGGTAAGAGGCAGCAAGAAAACAAGGAGAAGAAAAGGGTAAAGTGAAGGGAAATTAGACAACTGAAAAGACGGGTTGACACCTTAGAGTGTTTAGCTCTTTAGGGTGTATTTTGTGGACACCCAACAATATAAGGGTACATGAGCATAGTAATCCCACTATCTCAGACTCCACGCCAATTTTGGATAGCGCTCAGTTGTGACTATTAGTATTAGTAGTGTAGGTGTGAGTATTAGTATGGGTCGGGGTTAGTAGTGTCGAAACATAAACAAATTAAAACGATAATAGAAGCACATGTGTAGTTTCGAAATAAATTTCACAACATACCCCATGTAACACACAAGCCTTGTCATTAATCTTTTATCCTCCCTTGTTCAAAATTTAAAAGCGCTTAATTTACATTGCTTGGTAGTTGTTTCCTTCTGCTTCCCTATGTATTCCAGCCTAAATCCCAAGTTGACCCCTCTTTTTGTCAATGGATTTTCTCATTTTCTATAACTTGCTCACTTCCTGTCTCTACTACTCGAGAAGTTGTCTTTTGTAACACTTCCTCATGGTTTATTATCCTCAAGCAAGCCATATTTTAACACATTACTTGTTATTTGACCCAATATCTTTGATTATTTATAAGATTATAAAAATAAGTTCTAAGGGCGCTCTTGTAGACACCAAAGCAACGG